>CADWAF010002793.1:0-18912 GCA_902984215.1 Willaertia magna | reverse complement strand
GGTAGAACTTCATTACATAATTATAGATTATTAAAAATTAATAAAATTCCTTCAATAAATTGTTCATTAGAAGATTATATTCAAGAAGATGTAGGTGAATATAATTATAAACAAATGAATGAATTAATTAAAATGATTAAATTAGCAACAAAATCAATAAAATCTGAATTTTTATTACATTCAACAAATATTTATGGAATTTTAGGAATAATTGGATTAAAATATCATTATTATTTAATTTTAATTAAAGATAGAAAGAAAGTTGCAAATATTGGGATTTGTAATATTTTTGAAATTAAAGATGTACAATTAATTTCTTTAAATAGTAATATTTTAAATAAATCTGAAAAACAATTAGAAGATAAATATTTAGAAATATTTAATCAAATTAATTTAAAACAAGATTTTTATTTTTCTTATCATTATAATTTATATCAAACTTTACAAAATAATATTTTAAAAAAAAAAGAAGAAATAAATAATGATTATATATGGAACTATTATCTAAATAAACATTTACCAAAATACTTCCAATTACCAATCATCCACGGTAGTGTACAATACCTTAACTATAACCAACTACTGAATGTACTAATTATAGCAAGAAGATCTACACAATATGCAGGGACTAGGTATTTAAAGAGAGGTATTAATGATTACGGATATACAGCTAATCAAGTAGAGATTGAACAGATTGTTTTTCAGTTATTAGATAATTACCATATTGGGAATTTTAGTTCTTTTGTTCAGTTACGTGGAAGTGTACCTATTTATTGGTCTCAACGTATTACAAAAGAAAATGGAAATAAGTTGGTTGATAAAAAATATTTAAAACCAAATATTTATTTTACTAAATTTGATCCATTTTATTTATCAAGTAAACAACATTTTGAATTATTATTAAAACGTTATGATTATTGTAATCATATAGTTTGTTTAGATTTATTAAAACAATTTAAAGATTCAAAAGAAAAGAATTTAAGTGAACAATATAAAAAGTGTATAAATTTTTTAAATAATAATTATTTTAATAATAATTTAAATAATAATTTAATTGAATATATTGCATTTGATTTAAGAAATACAATTAAAGATAAACCTGAAAAGGCGTTAAATGAGATTTATGCAATAGCAGAGTATCATTTAAAGGATTGTCAGATTTTATTAGTTTTAAAAAATAAATTAAAAAGTTTACAAAAAAATATAATTAGAACAAATTGTGTAGATTGTTTAGATCGTACAGGTGTTACACAATTTATAATTTTTAAATATGTTTTAAATGAACAATTAAAATATTTAAATGTAATTGATAATTTAATTTATTATAATGATTTAATTAATTATTTAATGAATATGTATGAAATTATAAATGATCATATTGCATTACAATATTCTGGAAGTAAAACAGTTTCAGTTGATATACAAAATAAATCTACAGATAAAATTTATTTAAATAATAAATTAATGGACATCTTAACAAGTGTTAAAAGATATTATAGTAATAATTTTAGAGATATTGAAAGACAATATGCAATGAATTTATTTCTTGGAAATTATATTCCACATCATCATGTATTTGAATGTTGGGAATTTGATGATCATTCATTAGATGATTTTAATATTATTGATAATGATAACTATCTCTCTAATAGTCAATTAATGATGATGGAAGAAGAAAATGATGATAATGGTGTTTTATTAGAAGAAAATGAATTAATTGTTAAAAAGGAAATGAAGGCTTTAATGTATAATATTTATAAGACCACTGATTTTGAAGATGAACTATTAGCAGCGAATCAAATATCATCTTCCCTTACATCAGGCAATAATAACAATACTGTTACTAGTACATCTATTCAAAAGAATAATAGTGGTAGTTTAAATACACTCTTTAGTAATAATAGTAATACTGTTTATGTAGAAGAAGATGAACCAATTGCTAATAGTCATTCTATCACAAATATTATTTTTAAAAATTCAGATAATAATATTTTACCACAAGGTGAGATTTTGAGGAATTTAGAAGGAAAAATGGAAAGTACAAATATGGTAAATGATATTACAAAAGATATAGTTCATATTGATTGTAAAAAATATATTGATTTAGAAAGAAATAATAATAATATTGAAATTTATAGTAATTATTTAGATAAATTTGATAATAAGTTTGATATAATATATCCAAATAAGGATAGTAATTTTATTATCCCAAATGTTATTGTAAATTATAATGACATTGAAATTTATAAAAACTATACAACAAAAAAAGAAGAAGAAGAACAAACAATAATAGAACAACTAAGTGTACAATCACCAATCTTACAATCACCTATTTATTCACCAATTAATTCACCAATCTATTCACCACAAGGTTTATTATCACCAACAACATCTATTAGTAGTAATTCAAATAATATTTTACTTTCAAGTAATCCTTATTTAGATGAAATTCTTGAAAATAATGAAGGAAAAGAATTTTATAAATTTATTCCAAGTTATGATATTAAACATTTACAATCAAATTTACAGAAATTAATTCAAAAATTAAAAAGTGAATTAACATTAAGTGATCGTGTTAGATATCCAAAACATTCAAAAACAATGAATGATTTATTAAAAGGTAGAATTTATAGAAGATGTTTTGAATCTAAAGATTTAGTTAATATTTTAATAAATAAATTAAAAATAGTAGATAATAGAAGAGATGCCATAGAATTTGGTAATTTATTATTACAATATAATATAATTCAACATGTTACATTTGTTAATATATTTGTAGATGGATTTTATTTATATAGATTTATTAATGATAATCCAGTTAGAATATTAAATATGAATTATTTATTTAATAATTTTAGTAGAATACATCCAAATACATTATTACAACAAATTATGAATAGTATTAGACAAATTTATCAAAATATTTTTGTAAAATATAACAAATATAATTATAAGCATACTTCATTCTTTAAATTATTATTTACAAATTCTAGAAAAACAATTTGTAATGTTTCTAATTATAAAGATACATTTATTTTATTATTACATCAATTACAAAGAATTGATTTATTATTTTTAACAGAAAATGAAATGGAATTTAAACTTTTCTTTTTAAATTTATTTTTCATCTTATTTTCACATGGTTTATTACTTATGGGTGGTAATTCAAAGAATAGAATTATTGGAAGGAATGCTACTTTTGTTTTTTATAATAATTTACAGTATATTATAGATGGTTTAACATTTTCATTATCTGATATTAAAGATTATATTTTTAAAGGTAATTTACAAAATAATAATATTTTAGGAGAAGAGATTAAAGATAAAAAGAGAGCAAATTTAATTTATTATTATCAACCTTATTTAGATTTAAGAATTTTATGTGTAATTAAAAAATATTCTGAATTATTATGGAAAGAAGATTCACAAATAAGTATTTTACCAAATTCAAATAACTTTAAAAATAGAAAATTAAAAAATACATGTATTTTATTTCCATATTTATCAAAAGATAATTTAGAAGAATTTTTAAAAGAAGAATTTGAATTATATTGTTTACAACATTTAAAAATTATTTCACATAAATTATATTTATCTGAAGAAATATTTAAATTTAATTTTGGTAAAACTAAAAGAGAAATTATAAACAAAATTCTTTTCTATTTAAAAGAGACATCTACAGAATTAGATGGATTTCATTTGAGAGAAGTTAAATCTTTAAAAGAACAATTATTAGGTGTTAAAGATATAGTTTTTGAAAAGGAAGATTTATTTTGTAATAAATAATTTATTTTCTACAACAACAGTTCCAGTATTGCCAAGAATAGATTAATTGATAGCATTTAAAAAAATGAAACGATTAAAAGTTGATAAAGAAGAAATAGGTGAGAAGAAAAAGATAAAGAGTACATGTACAACTACTGGTAGCGATAGTGTTGAAAGTGACAAGACTGTATTAAAATCGCAACCAAAGATTAGTAAATTCTTTAAATCCACCACAATTAAAAAGAATAATGATATAATTAAAACTGAAGATAAAAACAAAGTAGAACCAAGTACTTTATGTTCTTCAAAAAAGAATAATGAAAATATTGTGGAATATAAAAAAGAAACATTAATTAAAGATGATAATGGAGCTTATGTTTATTACATTCCAAAATTTTTAAACTCAAAAGAATCCAAAACTTTATTTCAATTGCTTTTAAAAAATTCTAATTTTACAAAAGATATTTACACCATTCATGGTAAAACAGTAGAAAGTCCAAGATTAGTTGCTTCCTATTCAGATAGTAGAGACATTACATATCATTATACTGGAATGACAAGAATACCACAACTTTGGTTTAAAGAATTACTTGAATTAAAAGAAAGAATTGAAAATTATACTGGAGAAGTCTTTAACTTTGCACTTGTAAATAAATATGAAAATGGAGATGATTACATTGGTTGGCATGCAGATAAAGTGAAAGATTTTGTTGAAGGAGCATCTATTGCCTCAATTTCTTTAGGTTGTACAAGAACTTTTCAATTTAGGGAAATGAAACAAAAAAAGGGAATGTTTTGTTCTAAGGATTTGGTTGATGGTTCTTTAGTGGTGATGAATGATAAAACGCAATTGTATTATAAACATTGTATTCCTAAAAGAGCTAACATACATTCTGTCAGATTAAATATTACCTTTAGAAATATAAAACCCATAAATTAACCCTTAACTTATCGCAAGAGGAGACTGAAACAGAACAAAAATAAAGAGAAAAAATTAATTTTTGGCACTAACTAAATATTAATTTATTTTCAAAGCCTTAACAAATTAAAAACATTTTACATTCTATACAATGTCATTGGTGCATTTGCATTACGATATGCCTTACCAGGGAATTGATCTCTTTGTTTGAAATCAGAATACCATCCCTTTTCAGTATAAACTTGCATGTGACCATGAGGATGACCTGGTTGAGCACCAAAAATGGCAACATCTCCTATTTTGGGACTTCCTGAAACAACCTTAAATCCTGCTTTAGTTAAACTTGGACCATAATCCTTTGCACTATTTACTCTTTGAATTTGTTTACCAGTTGCTGCTTCAATTGCAGTACGAACTGATCTTGCACAATAACCTCCTGGTTTTGTGTTAGTACCAATACGGCTGACAATATTGTTTGCAATTGCATTTCCGATATTTGAAGCTGGACCTGCTGGTTTTGTGACAGGTGCTGCTGGTTTAACTGCTGGCTTTGTGACAGGTTTTGTGACTGGTTTAACTGCTGGTTTTGTGACTGGCTTTGCAACAGGCTTTGCAACTGGTTTTGTTGGTCTGACAGTTGGTTTAGCTACAGGTCTAGTTGGTCTTACTGCTGGTTTTGCAACTGGTCTAGTTGGTCTGACAGCAGGTCTTGCTGGTCTAGCAGTTGGAGCACGTCTTGTTGGTCTAGAAACTGTAGCACGTCTTGCTGCTGGTCTTGATGCAGGTCTACTTGCTGGTCTTGAAACTGATCTAGATGCTGGTCTAGATGTTGCTCTTGATGTTGATCTAGAAGGTGATGATCTAGTTGATCTTCCAGCAGATGATGATCTACTACTTCCACGTGAAGAACCTCTTGAACTACTTCCTCTAGAACTGCCACCTCTTGAGCCTCCACCTCTAGAAGAACCTCCACCACGAGAGCCACCTCCACCTCTGGAACCACGGAATGACATGACATCAGCAAAGAGTTGTTCTAAAGAATCAGATGACTCTAATACTGGTCTGTGTCTCCATCTTCTTAACTTTCTTAACTCTGCAAGTACTGAAGAGATTGCTTTATCTCCATAGGATTCACTTGCGTTAACATATAAAACGGTAGCAAAAAGAACTACCAATAAACATTGAATTACTATTTTCATTTATTTTTTTTAGGTGATGATTTTTGAGATTTGTGATTCCATCACTTTTTATTGGAAAATTATGATACTGTATCATTATAATTTACGGTTATATTATTATTTTAAGTAACGTGTGATTGTTGCAGAAAACAATTATTATTGACTTACTGGCCTTTATTTAGTGAGTTACAATGTGCATTTGGTTAAATTGTAATTTGTTGTATATATTTTTATAAAATGATTAAATAATAATTAATAGAGATAAGGTAAAATACATTGAAGAAATAATGACTTTCTACTTAACCAATCTGAATGTTTTACACCAGGTATTTCAAATTTAATCAATCGTTTTTCATTATTTAATGTTTTTAATCCAAATGAATCTCTAATATACATTGTTTGATTTTCCATTGGTACAATGACTTCCTTTTCATTGTAAAACCCAAATAATGCTGATTGATAAGGAGTTATAATTTCATCATCTGGACTACCTGTTATAATAAATTTATCAATTTTTAAAAAGTTTTCTCTAAACTTATATTTTGAAGCATAGTCAACTGTGTTTGTTTCATTATTGTAAATAGCTAAAAATTCACTCACTTTTGAATACTCTGTTAAATGATGAGGATCTTTCCAATAATTAGCTACACTAAATACTTTTTGTAAAAGATTTGTATACAAGATAAGATAAGCTTCTTCTGTTGTAACATGTTGTAAGAAAGGATATAATCTCATTCCTGAAGGAATTCCAAATTGACCAAACTGAGCTCCAGTTAAAGAAATAAAATTTTTCACACCATGATTTTGATTTCTTTGTATAAATGATCTACACAATAATCCTCCTTGTGAATGACAAATGAAATGAAAGTTTGTAAAATTATTTTCTTTTTTTAAAGAGAATATAATATTTTCCATATCAATTAATTGTTCATTCATTGCTTTAATAACTGAATCCATATCGGGATCAACTGTTAATAAATAAACATTAGTTCCAGGATTATATTCTTGAATATAATCAGCTATTGGTTGGTACATGTGAATGTGACCATCAAATCCGTGCATTATAATAACCGGTAAATATTTATTGTTATCAATGCTGTTATTACTTTGACTTTTGAGAGATGTAACAATCATTTTGGAATAGCAACTTGTTGAAAGTAATAAACAAACAAGAAGTGTTAACGTTGTCATTACCAGTAATAATACCTTGTTGTTGCTGGAACGAACATTCATTTCTTTTTTTTTTCGAATGTGACAATCCCGATTGATTGGAAAAAACGTAATTTACAATAACTCTTTAATTTTGTAAACACAAAACAACATTAAAATTTTAATTTCTTTGTTGCACTACCAACATCTTTAGAACGAGGAGTTGAATTATTAACTTTCTTCTTTGGTGTTACATTCATCACTTCTGTTGAACCTGATACATTATTTCTTTGCCAAGTAGAAATAAAAGATATTACCTCTTCTTTTTCTAATTCTTCTAATTTCTTAGTTGAAAATATCTTAATTTTAATCTCTTGGAAACTATTATGGTTATTTATAATACCACTAATGGAATCCATTGATAAATTTGTTAAAGTATCTGAATATTCATAAAACTTTACAAAAACTAATGGATTATGTTTACCTTTGCCAAAATTTACAGAATGTTTAACACACTTTAAGAAAGGATATTGTTTTTCAGTGGCATTCCTCAATGAACTGATAATATTTTCAATATCATCCTTTTCAATGTCTTGTTTTAAAGGGATTTCACAAATACAATTATATAAATCTCTTGTGTATAATCTTTCAATTAAATTTTTAGCCTCTTTTAATTCTTCTACACAATTACTAGCACTACCAACTCTAAATGCTTCATTAAGTAAAGAATCAGTAAATGTTGAATATTTAATATAAGCTTCTTCTACAATTTTACAATCTTCACTTTGCATTTGTTTTAAAGTGTCACTTATCTTAAAATAAAGGTCAGCTGCTTTTAAAATGTCATTAATTGACCAATCATTAATTGTATAGCCATAACTACACGATGCGAATATATTTCTTTATGTAAACTATATCTTGTATGAAATAATTGATAAATATTATAAGCTTCTTTTTTATCAAAACAAATTTTATAAACATCTTTTTCTTTCCTAATTTGTGAAAATTGTAATAATTTCTCAAATTGATAACCAATTGGTAAACTAGAACTTTTACAATCTCTTGCTAAATAATCAAACTTATCTACATCTATT
Source organism: Willaertia magna (assembly GCA_902984215.1). Classification (NCBI taxonomy): domain Eukaryota; phylum Heterolobosea; class Eutetramitea; order Acrasida; family Naegleriidae; genus Willaertia; species Willaertia magna. Next base: position 10,807 of record CADWAF010002793.1, on the reverse strand, counting down.
CCACTGCTATCATTATGTACAATTGTATATAAATAATGTTTTGTTTCACCTTTTGGAATTTTACCTAAAATCATATCACCAACTTGTGAGATTTCTGTTTCACTTAAAAATTCTTCATTTGTATTTTCTTTTATTTGTTTATTTATAATTCTTAATAACTCAACAGAAGCAACTTCATGATCAAAATTAAGGTTTAACGTTTTTACAAAACAATCTTCAAAAAGGTGAGAGAAAGGACCATGACCAAGATCGTGACATAAAGCTGCTACTTGAACTAAAAAGATTTGTCTATCAGTAAGTTGTTCTTTAATTTCTGGATGTAATGTTATAGAATTTACTTTTAAAAGATGTAACCATTGTCCAGCAAGATAAGCTGTACCTAAAGAATGTTCAAATCTTTTATGTGTTGCTCCCGGAAATACATAATACATTGCACCTAATTGTTTTAGATCTCTTAATCTTTGGAAGATTACTGTATCTATAATTTTAAATAATTCAATAGGTAATGCGATAAAGCCATGAACGGGATCGTTTATTATTTTGTGGGGTTTTACATAGGCTTGAAAGATGTGGTGATTGTTTGGTGGGTGCATCATTTTTTTTTTAATTTTTTTTTAACGGTTTTACCTGCCGCCAATTTATTAAACAAGCACAGAAAGAATTAAATTTGTAGGCCGAATTATTACTATATAATTAAATTTTAGCTTTGTAAGTTTGAAACGCAAATTATTTGCTGCCTTCAAGTTAGAGAAAGAAGAAAGACTTTAAAAATGTCAAAGCTGAAGGGAGAACAAGAACCTACAAAACAAAGTGCACTATGCATTGTCATTCCGAAAGAGAATGAATTATGTGAAATATTAGATTTAAATAATAAAGAAGATGAAAAGAATGGTTTTGACCACATTCAAAATATTAGACAAAAATATGATAAAAGTTTTTCAAAGTGGGAACCACACATGAATTTATTATATCCTTTTGTTCACAAAAAGTTTTTCTTTAAAGCAAAACGATTAATTGAACAAATGTTAATAAATAATGAATTAAATCATGCTTTTGAGGTTACCCTTCCAGCGCATGATGCATTTTGTAAAACTTTTAGTAAATTTGTGTTGTCAACACCAAAAGAAGAAAAACAATTAGAACACTTTCAAAAATTATATAAATTATTAAGAGAAATATTTCCACAATGTAAAGCAACTGGTCAATTAACAGAAGAAAAGAATAATAAAGATGAACATACTTTTGAACCACATTTAACTTTAGGACAAATAACGAACTCTGCAATGAACCTAAATAATGATGCAAAAGAATTAAAAGAAATACAACAATTATGGAGGGGTATTAAATTTCAAGTTGTTGAATTAGTTTTCTTATGGAGAGAGTCACAAGAAGACCCTTTCCACATTACAGAAACAATTCCCTTAGTCAACCCTCAACATGATGAAGAATTTGAAAACTAACAAAGAGCTATCCCAAAGTTAAGTCCCTTCAGATAAACCCTTCACAATAACAACAACGCTTTGTCCTTAGCCCATCACCAACACTGTACAACAAACTAGAAGAAGATAAAACCTATATCCAAGTTACTGCCTAATCGTTTGGTATACCCAAAATTAATTAGACAAGTTGTCTCACCTAATTCCCAACCCTGTTACCTTCATGTCATACTCAGTTCTATTTATATCATTGTTCTTTATTTACGTTTCCTTTATAAAAAACGCAATTAACTTTTGGGTACATTCAAACAAAACACAAAAAAAAATTCCAAACACAAATACCTTTCAATAAAAAAGGTTCTCTCTACTTTGAGTTACTAATATAACTTTATAATTTTCTTTTTTGCTGGCGTCCAAGACCTGCAGTTTGGTATTCATTAGATAGTAAAACACCCATACTATTAATTTTAATGCAATCATTATTATTGTTAATTTCACTTGAATTGTTATTTCATTATTAATCTCTCCCCCCTTTTTTTTATAATTTCCGATAGCCTTTATATTCATCATAATGCCAATTGTTACGATTAAAAGTTTAAATGGTAAATCATATGATTTATTAGCAAATGAAAGCGATACTATACTTTATCTAAAGAAGATATTGTTCATGAAATTTGGCATTTCTATAGCGAAGCAACGTTTAATTTGTAATGGTAAAAATTTGAAGGATTTCTCTAAAGTAAAATCAGTCCTTGGACAAAACATTTACATGGTTATTGCTGGTTCTGCTGCACAATATAAAAAAACCAATGCTGGCAATACTACACCTAAAACTGCTTACGCATATTAATCATCATTTTGTACCTCAAATAAAATTTGTACTTTACTAACAAATAGTTCATCTATCAAACTTCAAATCCCAGGATCAAAGAGATTGCTTCAGTCTTTTGCAAATAAAATATCATTTTCAAAGGTGTTTTGAAGAAAACTAAAATTTATTAAATTACAAACTTTGTGACTGCTTATTACAACATTCACAAGGCGTTTTTAATTGGTTAACGAACATTGGTAATATCTCTCAATGGAGATGCTGCATAACCACTTTTCTTTTGGCCAAGTAATCCAGCCTTCTTTTTCTTTGGTGAAACAACTTTCAAAGGACTTGTACAAATTGCATGACCTACTACTGGACTATTAGGTGCAGAGATTGAGGAAACACTTGATGTTGGAGAAAGAGGTGGACGAGAACAAAGAGATTCACTGTCTTCTGTATTACTTGCAGTTGACCAATATTGAGTTCTATTGTACTCTAATTGTCTTTGAACAACAGCCAACTCCATTCTAATAGTTTGTATCTCTTTTTGTTGTCCATCAATCTCTTTTTGTTTCTTTTCTAACTCTTTTTCTGCTTGTTCTTTATATTCCTTAAACTTGGAAATAATCTTATTTAAATTATCTAAAGAGTCTTTACACTTAGTATCTAGAGCCTTATTTATTTCTCTTTCCTTCTTATACTTCTGTAATACCTTAGTTAAAACTGGAACTACATCTTTCTCGTCTTGTAATGTGAGCATATCTTTTACTTGCCTTATTATACTTTCTTTATTGATGTATTCATTAGTTTGTATTTCTAATTGTTTTTCACTCAATTCTAATTTCTTTTTTAGTTCTTCATTGTCCTTCTTTGTCCTCGTTATTTCTTCATCTTTTTCTTTTAACTTCTCTTGAGTTTCTTCTTGTTGATTGAGAATTGATTTCTTTAACATTTCAATCTCTTCATTTAGCTTATTGATTTGTTCATCTTTTTCAATTAATTCAGTAGCTTGTTTCTTTAATTTCTCCTCTTTAATTGCATCTTGATAATTTCTTAATACATTACTAGATGGTAAAACAAAAGAACTATTTCTGACGGATCTGTTGAATAGTTCCACACCACTTGAATTTAAGGAAAAGTTAATTGGAGCTGATACATTATTGTTATTATTATGAATATCTATAGGCTCAGTTGCCAACTTATTATTATTTGGTTGAACTTGATCCTTTAAACAATTTAAAGTTGATGTAAATACGTTTTGTTGTAATCCTGATAACATTGTATTCAAATGTCTTTTACTCTTTGGTGATACTTTATATAAATTAACTTGTGATACTTTTTGTACTTGTTTATGTACTATTGGTGACTCTTTCTTTGGAGATTTAAATAAAGGTATAAACTTTGTTGGAGTTTTTGGTGATTTAATTGTTTCTCTCTTTTTAATTGGGGAGATTTGAGATATGTGAATGGAAAGATTACTTTCTTTAACTGGAGTGCTACTATTAGTGTTTAAACTTGATAAACTTGTTTCTAAACTTTCTAACTTTAAAAAGTGTTTTTGTTCTTCAATAAAAGAATATTGCTCACTATTGTTATATGAGTTTTGTAAAATTGGTGAAAATTCAACGGGAATTGAAATATCTGTTACTTCTGGATGAGAGTTCGATATTATTGTTGTAGGGGTAGAGTGGATATTATTAATAACTTCTTGGTTATTAGATTGATTATTAGTAGCTTCAGTAACTGGTAATACGTTGGATTGATTAGATATTTGGTTAGTATTTGGATTTAATAGAGTACTAGTATCTAAATGTGGTGGTTGTTGGATATTTGAATTATTAAGATCTTCTAGCTCTTTGGATGATGCTTCTTGTTTTTGGGTTTTATCTTTAGTTTTTCTTAAACCAACAATTAGGTAGTAAATGTAGAGGAATAGGCTTTTTAGTGTTTTTAAAAAAGAACAACAACACATGAAACGGAAGGGATAGGATCAGAATGGTTTTTGGTGTTGCGAGGGTAAGCTCAACACACAATACAGCAAAGCTATTTTTTTCTAAAAAACTAAAACGTTAAAAATTTGTGAAACGGTAAGATTTTTGAATTTTGTTTACAAAAAGTAACTGACAGTTTTTTGGAATCATACCAGCGGTCTGTCTTTCTAGGCTGGCTAGTTGTGGCCAGGTAACCAAGCTTTCGATTAGAAATTGTCTAGAAAATAGTTAAATAATTAACATTAGTGGATATTCAATTACTTTCTCGTCTAAATTTTAATTGATTCCAATTAAAATTTCTTCTGTCAACAATTCCATTCCTTTGAAAATCAAATAATTCCGTAGGTCTTCTTAATTACTAATGCCTCTTCAGTTCCAAACACAATAACAGATTCATCTTCATGTGTTAAAATTAATAATCTAAGATTATCACGTTCATTATAATGTGCATAATATTTATTTACAAAATCTGTAATAAATTCTTCATCTTTAGTTTCTTGTAAATAATTAAAATTCTTATACTTTAAAATATCATTATTAAAATCTACAACATAAGTAATATCGTCAGAATATAAATCAAAGTTATTAGTTGATGAATGTTGACATAATGGTGTATGATTACAAAAACTGTGTTAAATTTTTAACTGTTTATATTTTAGTTATAAAAATAATAGAATATTCAAAGATAATGATTCTGTCTATATAAGGAGTATTCTGAGTTCTATCCCCATGTGGGGCGATTAAAAATACTAAATTCATTGTAAAGTTATTTAAATATATTAATTTATTAATTATAAATTTACATATTCATTTGTAAATAATTAGATTTAATTATTTTTATTGAATGTTAGTTCTTTTAAAAAAGTTTTAATGGAATTACCTTTTTCAATAAATTTTATTAATTCTTTTAAATCTTTCTTTTCAAAATCTCGTTCAATATCAACATCATAAAAAGAAAATTCTTTTAATTTTTTTAAATTTAATAAACATTGTCCTGTAAAATTTGAATTAAAAGAAACAGTTAAGACTTTCAATAATGTTAAACCTTTTAAATTTTCTTCACTAACATTACCAACAATATGTAGTTGTTTTAAATTCTTTAATTTTTTAAAATTATCACCCTTAATTCCATTACATTCTGTATCTAAAAATAAATATTTAATATTCTTAAAATATAAAAAAATATTATCTGTCACAATATTGTTTCCTCCAAGTCTCAAATATTTTAATTTCTGTAAATTATTAAAATATTCATCAGTAATTACACATTTATCACTATAACCAATATATAAATGTTCAATATTTTCTGATAATTTAGCTCCTTCTATATTCTCACAGCTAAATATATATAAATATTTTAATTGTTTACAAAACGATAAATTTTCACTACTAATATTTGACTTTCGTGCATTTAAGTAAGTTAATTGTTTAAAATTTTTAAAGTACTTTCCAATAATATTTGTTGTTTCACTAATATTTAAATAAGTTAATTGTTCTAAATATTGTAAATGTTCATCATTAATATTTGTTTGTCCAATTATTAATTTTTTTAAACTTTTTGATAATTTTAATTTAGAAATATCAAAAAAGGAAACACTATTCAAATTTAATTCTTCCAATTTTAATAATTTGTCAAAATTATAATATTTAATTGTATTGGATTGTAAATTTAATACTTTTAAATTTGTTAATTTTTCTAAACATTTCTCGTATATTTTATTACTAAAAGCCAAATCTAAATATTCTAAATTATAACAAATTACAACTCGGTCATCAGTTACACTAGAAAAAGCAATTAGTTGTTTTAATTTTGTAAAATATTGTAAACAATCACCATTAATATTTCTACAGCCAACCACATTAAGACTTGTTAAATTTGTTAAACATTTAATTTTTTCATCATTTAAATCCTCGGTAAAACAAATATTTAATTCTTTTAAATTTTCTTTCATTAATTCAAAATTAAAATTTCCACAATTCGCTTTCAAACTTTTTAATTTTGTAAAAATTTTTAAATTTGAATTTTTTAAAATAAACTTTTTAACAACATTTAAATTTTCAAGTGTTGTAAATAAATTTAATTGTTCTTCTGTTATTTCATTAATATTTAAATATTTTAAATTATTTAATAAATAATTTGGAATAATTTTTGGTAATTTATCAAATTGATAATTTTTAAATATTAAATTTAAAGTAATTTCATTATTAATTAACCAATTATAGAAATCCCTACAGGTTTCTGCTAAATGTAAAAAATCTTTTATACGTTTAATAAATCTTGTAATCTCATATAAAATTTGTTCATTCCACAATAAAAATGTTTCAACTTTTCTTTTTTTGCAAATACTAGACATTTCAATAAAAATACTGTGGAATGTTTCGAGATATTTTTTGTGTTAAAAATATATTTGTAATATTCAATTGTAAAAGAAAGATTTTTTGTAAATTACAGATCTGTTACAATAGAAAATTTTACATATTGAAGTAGTAAGAATTAAAAACTTTCAAAACAAACGGTTGTTATATCCGCGATTATTATAAATAAAGATATCTTGGTGATATACTTTGATTTTATGTGTGATTATTTGTATGCTGCAAGTTACAAATTTAAAAAGTGTTTCTTATTGTTTTGTCTAGTTTTTAAATTTCACATTAAAATATTTAGGCGACTCCGAGGATCGAACTCGGGACCCTCAGTTTACAAGACTGATGCACTACCACTGTGCTAAGCCGCCTTCGATGTAAGACGGTTTTAATTTCTTTAATTTTTTGCAGTGATTTGGGCGAATTGGTTGTGTGTTTTGGCTGTTCTGTTGCAAAAGGAAAAAAAATATTGAAAAACTAAACTTCACGAAAATAACATGAACAATTTAACCACTAACCTAGAAAATAATATTTCCGATAATAAAGATGACAATGAAGAACAATACATTTCCATTTTAAAAAAACTTTTATCCAACAACCAAAATGACAATTATAATAACAATTTTTTACAAAAATATCACAAAACAATTCATTTCTGTTCCATCATTTTACTTTTAAAATTTAATAAAAAAACTAAAAAACTACAATTACTTTTTTTAAAAAGAAAAGTTCATAAAAAAGATAAATTTAGTGGAAATGTTTGCTTTCCAGGAGGTAAATTAGATCTAAATTTAGATTATTTTAATTTATTAAATTGTGGAATAAGAGAAGTTAAAGAAGAGATTGGATTAGATTTAAATAATGAAAAAGATTTTATTTTTTTAGGGAAATTAAAAGATCATTATTTACCTTTTAAATATATTGTAAATTGTTTTGTTTTTTTTTGTAAAAATTTAAATGATAATTTAGATTGTAATATTTATAATAATCATTGTGAGAATAATAATGAAGATTACAATAAAATAATTTTAAATAATGATGAGATTACAAATTATCAATGGATTAATATAAATGATTTATTTTTACAATTAAAACAAAAAAGTAAAATTTTACAACAAGATAATTTTATTCCAATTATTAATAAAATATTTCCAACTTTAGAATTTCCATATATAGATTTAAATTATGATTTTATTTTATGGGGTTTAACATTAAGAATTACAATACATTTTATAGAAAAAATTACAAACGAAAAATTTCATTTTTCTTTTTATAGTTATTTAAATAATTTTGTAATTTTATATTTTTATTTATTTTATTTATTTTCTTTTAAAACTATTTTTAAAGATATATGGAATAGTTTTTGTAATTTAAAAAATAATAATACAGATGATGATTTAAATGAATGTTACCAATTTATTCTTTCAAAATTGTAAAAATTTATAAAGTCAATTAAAAAATTAACATTTACTTATTTTATTAGCAACGCATTTACAAAACCACAGTTACTTACAATAATTTATATTGATAACAACAATAATGTCCGCACAAAACTTTAATATTTAATCTTTAAAGTAACAGTTGCAGAAATCTCATCATCCCCACTAACAACAGGAATTGAACTAACACTTTGTGCTTGACCTGCCTGATAAGCAACAGGAGCTGCATAAGGTTTATAAAAATAATTATAATCAGCTCCACTAATATTTATCTCAACAACTTCCATTTGATTGGCATTATAGTTTGGAAAGATCTTTTCTAAAACAACTTGAGATTTCTCTAAAGCATCTTGTGTTGCCATTTGTAATGCTTCTCTTCTTGCTTTTGCTGTAGTTGCATCATCTGCTTTTAATGTAATTCCATTAATATTATTTAATCCTAATTGAACTGCTGAATCTAGGATTGTACCAATTTGAGTGATATCATCAACTGTGAAGGTAACACTTGTAGATGCTCTATAACCAATGATTTGTGATTTTTCATTTGAGTTTGGAGGAATTGTATTATAGACAGGATATAAGGAAATACTTGTGGTTTGTAAGTTTTTAATGTGAGGGTTTTGTTGTAATACTGTGATACTTTGTGTGGCTAATCTACCGACTTCTTGTTGTGTTGCAGTTGCATTTTGTGATTCTGCAGTTACACCAACAGATAGATCTGCTAATGTTTGTTTTGCTTTACCTTTTCCACTTCCAGTTACGTTAATGTATCTAGCTGAAGCACTGGTATTGGTACTAGTTGAGTTTTGTGAAAAAACAAAACTGGTTGACAAGAAAATGAAAAGGCAGATAAATGTGATAATTGATTTGGAGAAGAACATGATTGTGATTTTTTGTGAAAATGTTTTTGAGAATGCATTGCGGTCTTTATAGCAAAACATTAGTTATTTTTGTAATCTTAATTTTTGGAATGTTTTCCATTTAGGAAAAAACTGTCTTTATGAATTTTATAAACTAAAAGATAGTGGATGCCGTTCAACGTATACAAGAATTTAAATTATACTTTGTAATGTTATTCTCATAGCACTGCCCTTTAAAATCTCGGCAATACTTGCAATTTTTCAAGTGTCTACTTTTTGATGAGGCCAAAGATTTCTTGGTTTTGCAGTTAAGTGTTACACCACAAGGTGGAAAATGGAATGTGTATAGTTTTTTGGTTATTGCGTTGTTATTTTGTGTTTTTTCTTCCACTTTCTTCTTGTTTGAACTTTTGGTCATTTTGTTTTGGTCAGAAATCGAACTCAAGATGCTAATTTTTAATTACCTCCCCATTGAACTGAACATTCCAGAAAAAACTGGAAAGACTAACTAGTTTCGAAAGTAAACTGTTAACAAAAAATGTCACTTTGGGATGATTTATCAGATGACGATCTTTTTGGCACACCACAACCAAAAATCAATTTCAATAAATTCGGAATAACTTTTGATATGCCAAAAGAAATTACAGATCATTTAAAAGAGTTAAGGATATGGGGAATTTTAAGACAAAACAACGTTAAATATGCTTGTAGTAATTGGGGAAATGTTTATTTACAAATTGATTCTAACATTAAACAAATATTAGCATATAATGAATTAAAACAAAGTTTGCTAAGTGAATTAAAGAAACAGGTTAGTAAACAATATAACGGTAAGGAGACATACCTCGATATTAAAAAACTAGAAACGAACATACCTTCACATATCTCTGTAATATCAAGTTATGAATTTCAATCAAAATTCTTTACTGGAAAAGCTAATGTTAAATATAATCCAATATTGGCCATTGTTCCACAATCAGAAAATGAAGCAAAGGAAATGACCAAGAGAATTAATTTGAAGAAAGATATTTCTTTTGAAAAGTATGAAGTGCCATCTGTTTATCATTTAAGAAAAGTTAATGATTTATTAATGTATAAATATTTTAAGAAATATTCATTGATTGGAAGAATTTTACCTAAAGAAATTATGAAATTAATTAAAAGTTTTTTAATTTTAAAAATTAATGAATTGGAACAAAAATTTGAGTTTGAATTCACTGGAAAAGTGACATTTAACCCTAATTTTAATAGTGACCTTAAATTTTGTGTCTTGTTGCCAATTAAAAGTAAATCTTTGGAAGAATTAAGAAAACTATATGGATTTCATTCACCTTTTGAATTTTATTATTTCCTAGGAACAGGCAAGGAAGAAAGAAAACACTCAAACCTTTTTGACGATTAATCTTTACAAAGTATTTAATAATAAAAGCAGCATTAAAGTTCATCATGAAATGTTCACTGATCAGTTACTCATACCCATAAAAAAGAAATAAGAAAAAAAAATGGCCAAAGGACAAGAAATTGAAAATTATCTTACTGAGCTTACCGATAAAAAATTCAACCATGAAGACGGTACGCATGCCTACTCAACAATGTATTTTTCTTCTTGGGGAAAGGTAAATGGAAATGGTCTAAAGGATGAAAAAACAGCAAATAAATATGATAAAGCAAAGCTAAATCAAGCTTTAATTACAATTGCAAAGGCTAAATATCCTAACTGCACTGATAGTGGTTATATTACTTTTCCTAGCGATGAAGAAGAGTGGGAAGATGTTACTGATAAAAAAGAAGATCAAAATTTATTGAAAAAGTTAGTTGAAGAATATGGTACAGACCCTATTAAGGCTTTTAACTCTTATTATAGTGTCAATACATGGGGTGGAGGTTTCTCAACTAATACAAC
>CADWAF010002782.1:0-12238 GCA_902984215.1 Willaertia magna | reverse complement strand
TCTTCTTTCTCTTCATCATCCATACACTTCCAATCGATAACAGAAGGTATTCTAGTTAATTCTCTAATAAACATTGTAGCATAAGTACTACTATTTAATGAAAAAGATAAAATTGCAGCCTTTTTCTTTTCATTCTCATTATTAATAGTTGTTTGTATTTCTTTCTTTTCTAATTTATCTAAATCAGTTAAAACTAATCTTTCTTCTTTATGTTGATATTCTTTAAATTCAATTTCAATATTCTTAGCCTTTTCAATAATATAACGATAAGCACCAGTACATCTAAATTCACAACGAATTAAATCTTGTTCTGTTACTCCACCATGTTCTTTCATAAAGTTATAGAAAGATTCCTTATTAACATGTTCAGTTTTAGGGTATTCAACTGAATGTCCCGGAATGGTTAATACAACATCATCTATGGTGTATTGATTAGCTTGTTCTTCACTTTCAATTAAAGTTACTTTACAATCATTTGGTAATCTTCCATTATCAATTCTTTTAACAACTAAATCACCTTTTACAACTTTTAATCCATACTTTTCTAATCTAATGGTTGTCATATAATTAAAAACTAGGGATTGATAACTGTGAATATACATTGATATTAAATTTAAAGGTAAAGATCTAATTGCAGATAAATGGTCATTTGCACTTGTTTTAGCATAACCAGATAATAAAACCTTTTCAGCATGTAATCTAAATCTAGGTAATGAATCAATACATTCACTAGCGCTTATCTTTCCTTCAATGAATGAACTAATTGCTTCTCTTCCTTTATAATTTCTTAAATTTTGTTGTGCTGCTAATAACATACAATCAGCCAATTCTTTCCAATTTTGTTTTAATAAATGTTGACCTAGTAGATATGTTGGATATTCTTGATGATATTCTCCTCTCATTCTATTATAAATAATACCAAATCTTTGCATTCCAAAATAGTTAATAAATCCATATTTATTAATTTGTTCAATTCTTTCTTTAATAATTAATTCTAAATCTTTAGTTTTATCTCTTGTTTTAATATCTCTTAAAACTAATGTAAATCTATTACCTTGTAAATCACCCAATCTTAAAGGATAATCTACATAATTAAAATTACCTACTTTAACTACTTTATTATGTAAATTTTTATTTACTTGATATAATTTCTCTGCACTAATTAAATATCCAGTAACTAATTGTGTTGTAATACCTCTTTTATCTTTCGTTCCAGCGATTGTAAAATTTTTAGGTTTTAATTTTAATATTTTTGACATTTCACCAATCACTTCAGTAGTTTCAGTATTTTCTTTATATAAAACAAATTGAATATATTTTGGTCTATCCTTAGGCCATGCGAACTGTCTTGGATCAAAGAAACTACCACTATTACTACTACCTGTATTGTTATTAGATTGTTCTTCTCTTTGATTTCTTTTATTATTTCTTCCTTTATTTTGACGTTTTTTACTTTTTGAGTTATTTTGATTATTCAAAAATAATGTTTGTAAAGTAAATGATTGAAATTGATATCTTAATCTAACAAATCTATCACTATCATTATCTCTAGGGTTAGTAAAAGTATCTGTAATAACAATATGTCCAAAATATTGTTTAAAAATTTCATGAATTCTAGATCTTTTATCTTTATTATTTTCTTTAATTAGTAAAGTTGGAATATTTGATTCTTCAATTTTTTTTCTTTGATTTTTAATTTCAATTAATTCATTTTCTGTTTTTTCATGATTTTTTAAAAAAATTTTAATTTCTTCAATTTCCTTTTCAGTTAGTTCTTTTGATAGTTGGGTTAAGCCCTGTTCTAAACGTAATTGTTTTTCTTCAGTTGTAAGTTCTAAATCTAAAGAGTTTTTATCTTTTATTTCATTTGGAATTTCGGTATTTGTTAAAGTTACTACTTCACCATTGGTATTTATTTCATGAACTATAAAATCACTAAATCTTTGTTTAACAATTGCTAAGAAAGGTGGGTTTTCTAAATCTAATTGTTCTTTTCCATGAAGTAAGATATCAATATATTGACTAATACCTACTGATTCTTCTTCAGGTGCAAATGCGGAAAGTGATAGTTCGTTATCTAACTTAATTTTCTTTTCATTTATCATATTAGATGATGAAGCATTGCTCTCCGATAAAGGGTTAACATTAATTTTTTCTTTGTGTAAGGCTGCTTCGACAATGTTTCTTTTCATTTTTTTTTAAAAACGAAAATATGAAAAAATGACTGAATCCAAAGAAAACAATAACAACAATCCAAAGTTCTTTCTCAGGAAAACTTTTAGTCCTGTGAAACCAGTGTCTAAATATCACACACAAGAAAAGATTCCTTTTTTTAAAAGACTTTATAATAAAGCTAGTACTGCGTGGAATGATTCCTATGGAAGAAGAATAATTCTTTTTGTTGGAGCAATTTGTCTTTCTGTTTCTTTTATTGTTGCTCCTAAATTTAATATGTACTTAAAGAATAGAAGTAAAAAATTAGAAGAAGAGGAAGTAAATGAAAATAATAATCAACAATAATTATTACATCATATTGTCTTTTACAAAATTAATAAATCTAGCTAAATGAACATTGCTGGATAAATGGGTTTGGTCTATCAGAGAATTAGCTAATTTTAAAATTGGTTGGTTAAAAGGATTCCCTAGAGAATATAAATCAATTAAAAATTTTGATAAAACGGATTGTTGCTGAGTTAATGAGTTGTTCGAGAATAAAATTTCAATTGTCTTGACAATCTGTGGAATCATTGATTTGATTACTTCTCGTTTTAATACACTATAGAACTTTAAGAGTAATTGAGATGCCATTTCACATAGTTCTTCATCACACAACCCAACATAGAAATGGCTTTGGAGTTTTTCATAAATATTCAACCATTCAGATTCAGATGATTCAAAATCATTATCGTATTCTTGTTGTAAAAGAACTACAGAAACACATACGTTTAGAATGTCGTAATGTTCTATTTCCAAATGGTCTAGATCAACAATTTTAAATGTTAACTTTGTTGCGACATTAAGGCAGTCCCAAACAAAAGGAATACTTCTAATTGCAAATTTTTGTTGACTATTTCCAACCTGTAAAATATGTATTTCATTAGATTGTTGTTCTAGTAAGGCTACTCTCTCGTTATCATTTAACGACAATAGCAATTCCAGATAAATATTCGTTATATCTTCATTATAATATTTTGTGTGGGTTGCTAGGTAGGACAATGCTACATGCTTAGTGTTGGAATTTAATTCCTTGTTTAATATATACAATAATGTTTCAAGCACTCTTTTTTGATATGTTTGTTGTAATTCAACCATATATAATTTACGTATTTGTGATAAGATTTTGGAACATAGCACTATAATTACTGCTTGGATTTCCCACCAATTATCATTAATCATTTGCATTATTTTTGGCCATATTTTCTCCATTACAAATAATATTGGTTGATTAAGTGAGGATACTTCGTTATACTTTCCCTCATTATTAGTCTTAATGTTATCATTTTCATTAATTTCATCCTCAAAAGCCACTAGAGTATGAAGAATAGATAAACTGGATGCCCTCACTTTTGGTGAATTATTCGAGAGACCCAATATTGCTTGGTCAGCATATATCTTAAATAGGGATGATTGATCTTCATCAAATATTGGACCATTGGAATTATCTGTGATTCTTAGTAATTGACTTTCATTTCTTATCATTATTGAGAAACAGTGGATTATTAAAGGAATATGACTGCATTTAGATTGTACTTTTAGCAGTGCCTGTTTGTGACTGGTAATTTCATTTGCACAAAAATTATAGACTAGAGCCAGTAGTTCCTCTCTTTTAGAATTATGAGATTTTACAATTTCTATAATTTTATCCAAAACGAAATCTTCAAACAACTCCCAAGTAGAATCAGGATCTCGTAAAAGCATTACTTGACCTATTTTTTCGATTATAGAGGCAATTTCTTTGAAGCTCTCTTTGTCATATTTCAGACCTGGAATAAGGATTTTCATTAGCTTCCAAAATTCTTTTGGTTGTTTAATTAAGTAATCACCATAATTAGCTATTTTCTCTTCTATTGTTTTACAAAGGGATTCAGTTTGTTGTGGATTAATGAATTGATAATTTTCAATGAATATATTAAAACTATCCTTTCTATTACCCTCAATATTAAGACCTTCCAATGCTGGTTCAACCAGAAGATTTAATTCATCAATTAATGCTCCAACTTGATTAACACTAAATGGGGTTACTGTTAATCCAGTTTTCACAGGCATCCCATTATTTATAAACAATACATTGTCATTTGGAATTGGAGCGCTTGTTTCCTCCACATTGTTAGTATTAGAAGTTGAAATAAGTTTTTGAGAATTAATACGTGAACTTTTTGGTTTAGTTACTGTAAAATTTGGAGGAACTGATCTACCCTCATCCTTACTTAATTGAGAGGCTGTTGGCCTTGCAAAATTTGGAAGATTTACTACTGGTGGTCTTACTGCTTTCACTTTTTTTACTTGTCTGTCCGTAAGGAAAGCATAGATTTCTTCTAGTATTTGCGAAACAGCATTTGGCCTACATGAAACTAAATCATCAATTAATTTTCTAGAAACATTTAAGCCATGTTTTTTAAAGAATTTTTCAAGTAATTGCCAGTTATCCAATTTCGTTTTCACTCCAACACCTACATCATAGCTATGCATTTCAATTTCTTGAGGATAATATCTAGATATAACTTCTGCAATTAAAAAACCATTCGCGAAATCTCTTCTCACATTCTTAATAGAATAGGAGAGATCTAAGGATTGCATCCACTTAATTATCTCCCTTGGTATTCCTGTGCTCATTTTTTAATTTTAAGATTTGTAAAATTTAGGCGCCAAAAATTCACAATCAAAGAATTTTGAGAAAAAACAATGCTATGGAGTCAATTAATAGTCTATTGAAAATCTACTTGTTTCAATAAGCTAGCTCATAAAGAGTGCAGATTACAAACTTATTAAAACAACATAGGAGATTGTGGCTAATTAGAAGAAAGAAAAAAATGTGGCGTTTTCCCGGTGAATTTGAGAATGTAATGGAATCAATTTGGTTGGGATTGGGAAGAACTAATCATTCAAATGACTATAAATTTGTTTATAAAGTTGATAATGAAGAACCATTGCGTTATAGCCCTTTTCATTCTGTACAAGTCCCAATGATGGAATCACTTTTAACACATAACAACACGGAAACTGAACAATTCTTTATCGACCTTGTCGTTCATGATCTTGAAAAAGATAGTTCTTATGTGAAACAATTATTAAAACAAAGAGGAAATCTTACTGATAAGCTTATTGAAAATAATATTCGTTTCCATGAAATTCCACATGACGATATTTGGTTCAGAGATATGGGTCCAATCTTTTTAGTTAACGAAAAGAAAAAGGAAAGAAAGATAATAGATTTTGGTTTTAATAATTGGAGTTATAGTAATTCTTCTGATGAAGATGCTATTGTAGATGAAAGTGTTGACAGAATTGTGGCATCTAAATTAAAAACAAGCATTGTAAGAAGTAGTTTAATTAGTGAAGGTGGAAATAGAGAATTTGATGGAAAAGGAACATTAATGATGGTAGAACATGTTGAATTACTTAGAAATAAAGAAAACCATTATACCAATAGAGAAAGTATTGAATCTGAAATGAAAAGAGTATTTTCCTCAATTTCAAAGGTTATATGGCTTAAAACAGAAGGTTTAATTGAAGATCAACTTTCTTCTAAAGGTATAATGAAAGGTACTAATTACTTTACTACATTTGGAACTGGAGGTCATATTGATGAGTTTTGTAGATTTATTGATGAGAATACAATTGCATTAGCTCAAGTTGATGATGAAGCAAATGATGTTATTTCTAACATTAATAGAGAAAGACTTGAAGAGAATTATGAATTATTAAAGAACGAAACAAATGAAGAAGGAAAACCTTTCCGTATTGTTAGAATGCCTGTTTCTCCTCATATGATTGTTTCTTTAAATAAGGATGATGTTACTTATCAATTATTATCGGAACTTACTTTTGAAGATGAATCTATAATGAATGATACTATTGAGGCAATGATTGCATCAAGCTATTTAAACTTTCTAGTTTGTAATCATGTTGTTCTAATAAGTTCTTATTGGAGAGAAGGAAGAAGTGAAAAGATAAAACAACTAGATGAAAAAGTTTTTAACATATTTAAAGAACTTTACCCAAATAGAGTTATCGTTCCAATCAACACAGAAGGTGTTAACATTGGTGGAGGAGGAATGCATTGTATTTCACAACAAATGCCAAGAATTTAAATTAAAATTTATAAAATTTACAATAAATAATTTAAAAAAACCATAATTGACTTTACAACAATTAACCAAGAAATGTAAATTAATCAAGTTTTGAAATAAGAGTCTCTAATTTTGGATAGTCATCTCTTAGATCATTAAATTTCAATGCTTTTCCTTGAAATTCTCTTGATTCTTTTGCAGAGATAGTTTCACCATCAGATTCTTTTTCTACACGAGTTATTCCACAAAACGTTTGTAATTCTTCTAACATTTTACTTGCAATTGGTGTAATTGGAAATTTTTCATTCTTCTTCTTATTTGTTTGTTGTCTATTACCTCTTTCATTTGTGTAAATTACTTGTTGTAAAAAGTTAAAAATCTCAACACCATTTGATTTAACCTTAACTTCAATCTTTGACCATTCTGTATCATATTCTTCCCAATCTGAACGTTTATCTTCAATTGTGAAGTAATAAAGGTTCTTTTTATTTGGTTCTTCAAAAGAAAGAGATGCAATAGATTTTAATAATTCTTTCCAATTATCACGAATATTGGGTAACTTAACCATTTTATTACCACTTACTTCTCCATCCCAATTGCGGATACTACCTTTCTTTAATGTCTTTTTAGTTGAATCAAATGTCAATAACCATCTTAAAACCATTTCATCACAATTTCCTCCAGGATAACGACTGTGTGTTTGATTATCATTATTATTAAATTCGTAATTTAAAATTATTAATAAATTTATTAAAAAAGGTGATAGCGATTTACTTACTCTAATGCTTTAAAAAAGATTTCAATTTCTAATTTATTAATTCTTTTATATTTTTTAATTAAAGCAGATGGATTTTCAGTGAAAAACACTGTTAATCTTGGTTCAACTCTTTTCATACGCATTACTTTTTCAAATTCATCATAATCATATAGAGATTGAATAAATTTTGAATGCATCTTATTTAATTTTAAATTGACGAGTGACAAATTATTAAGAGTATTGATATCTACGAATAAACAAACTTCATAGAAAATATCGTCTGGAAGTTTTTCTAGAAATGTTAAATCTGTTGTTTCATCATTTTCATCTTTTTGTTTTTTGATTTTATTTGATCCTTCTTCTTTTTCAGTTTTTCTTTTGGACATTTTTTTTTACAATAATAATTTAAAAAATTTGTTAACAAATTTCCATAAAATTAAAGAAAAATTTTATAAAATTTATTAATTTAAAATAAATTTTAAAATCAGATAACAATTTATTTAAAACACAAGGAACACTGTTCGTTGTGCGTTTTGACACGCTTTACAAAACAGATCGTTTTTCACAAAACAGAAAAAAAAATCAGTGGCTGGAAAATAAATAAACTACAACATCATGGGACAAGGTTACAGTAATAAAGATCAACCAACAATAACCAAACAACAAGAAACAACTTACGTTTCAAAATTTGAACAAATCATTAAAGAAAAAATTGAATTATCTCTTCAACACAATAATAATTCAACAACAACAACAATACTTCAACAAAATTCCGAAGAAATTAAAAAAACTAGTCCAATAAATTTAATTTTCGATACAGATATCGGTAGTGATATTGATGATGCATTAGCACTATTATCTTTATTACATTTACCAAAAGAATCGGTAAATATTATTGGTGTAACCACTGTTTATGGTTTTGTTGAGCTTAGATCAGAAATTTCAAGAAAAATTATTAATGCACATAAAATTGATATGAATGATAATGACAATTTAATAAATATACCAGTTGTGACAGGTTCTAATTATCCAATGAATGAACCAGTTGTTTTACCTTGTTGGCAAGCTCATACAGAAGGGATTGGTATCTTTCCAGATGAAGAAATTATTAAATTTAAAGAATTACAAAATTGTTTTTTAGAAAGAAAAGAATTGGAAAATATTTATTCAAAAGAAGCTGCAAAATTTATTGTTGAAAAAGCTAAAGAATTAAATGGAGATTTAACAATTGTTTGTTTGGGAGCGTTAACTAATGTTGCAATGGCTTTAGAGTTAGAAAAGAATTTACCAAATATGGTTAATAAGATTGTTTTTATGGGTGGAGGTGTTGTTCCTTATCATGAAAAGACACCTGTCACGTTATCTAATTTAGAGAAGGGGAAAGAGTATCATTGTCATTCATGTCATAATATTAGACAAGATCAATTTGCTGCCTCAATTGTATTTAATGCTGGATTTAATATTTATTGTGTTGGACATACAGTGACACATGAATTGTGGTTTGAAAATGAAATTGTTGAGGAAATGAGAACGTTATCTTTTCATCGTGGAACTGATCCATATATTAATGATAATATTATAGAAGAATATAATGATAAATATTTAAAAGCAACTTCAGTTGTAGGAACTTTATTAGATGTTTGGTTAAAACATAGGACATGTGCATTTAGAAAAGAAATTAAGGGAACTTGTCCACATGATGCATTAACAACGTATGAAGCAATTTATTTAGAGAAATTTATTGAATATGCTCCTGGACATTTTGTGGTGAATGATGTAGATGGTAAAACTTGTTTTATTTATGATCCAATTAATGGTAAGGCACATGTTGGTATTTCTTTTAGAGATGGAATGGTTGACAATATGATTAATCTTTTAAAAGATACAATGATGAGATCAATAACAAAAGATGAATTAGTAAAATACGGTTTGGAATAGAATTGTACATTTATTTACACAATAATTTCAAGTCAAGTTCTTTTATCTTCTGTATTGTCTATTCTTTCTGTACTTTTTACATGCACATAATAAACATCCACTCTTTGCCTTTTTGTATTTTTTACATTTTAAAGTACAAGCAACTAAGGATGGACAGAAGGTTGGTTTTGATTTTGGTTTTGGCTTACATTTACAGAGTTGACAACCATAACGATCTACTTTTAATCCGTAAGCACAACGGATTGCGCAAGGTTTACTATAATTACAACATTCACATGTTCTACATCCATTCTTGTATTTATAACCATAGTCACATGCCTTACATTTTAATAATGGACACTCTTTTGAGTAAACAGTTTGACACATTACAAATGCAATGATTGCAATAAGAGCTACAACGATAATTGACTTCATATTTCTAATTTTTTTTGTTTTGTTGTTGAGTAATCCAAAGGTAAATTTAATCTTTTTAAATGATTTTAGATGTTGTTTATCAATGGAACTCCCTTTCGTTTAAGGAAATAAATTTGATGTGATTTTCTTGACCGTTCATCTTTGAGTCGTTATTTGGTACAGTCTTGGAAAATAACTAACAAAATATTTTTACTATCAACCTTTAAATGGGTAGTTCCTCTTACTTTCTTTGTCACTTATTTTACTAAATTCTTTTTTGATTTTAAGCAAATTACTTTTTAATTGTAAAGTTACTAATCACACTTTTTTTACTAATTAAATACATTAATTCTTTCTGGTTTTGTATTTTGATTGAGATGGAAAATCAATAGATGACACAAATTTTCTTTTTGAAGGAGAAATGGTATTGTTAACTTCCCCAATGCACTCAACTTCATCATCATCTGAATCTATACAAATGACATTATCCAAGGACGATCCAATGTTACTACTGCTGCTATTGTAAGATGATTGATAGCTCATTCCACTAAAATAAGAAGATGAAGAAGTAGCAGAGGTTGGTGTTTTCATATCTTGGGAATAACTCAATTGTGGTAGTTGTTTTGTTGGATCATAACATTTGCCTAATACCTTAAATGTTTGAATCCACTCTTTTTCATAATTTCCAAATTTACTTGATAGTATATTAGAAATTCTATCCACCACTAAAATAGATTGTTGTTGATTATTGTTGTTGTTTCTATTATTGTTCCTATTTCTATTTTTCTTATCAGATTGATGTAAATGCCTGTACAATGGATTTAAAAAGTGAGATTTAGAACAACTTTTGTTTTCTCCAAATTTAAATCTAGTGTCAGCACTTGTGAGATATAATAAACCCTTGGCTCTTGTACACGCAACAAATAATAATCTTCTCTCCTCTTCAATTTCAGATGGTTTTTCTGCTCTGTAGAAAGGTAAAGTTCCTTCTTCAACACCAGCTACAAAAACAATACCAAATTCTAATCCTTTGGCCGAGTGAATTGTTGAAATTGTAACTAAATTGTTATTATTCTCGTCACTTTCACCTTCATTGAAATTATCAGGGACTAAGGCAATATTATGTAAAAATTTAGAAACTAAAGTTTCCTTGTGCTCAGTATCTTCATTATTCTTTTCCATTGTAGTAGCAACCACCTTTTCTTTTAATTCAAATTCTGCACAAACATTGATTAATTCAGTGATATTTTCCCATCTAGTGTCAAATGAAGATTTATCGTAGTTTTGTAAATATTCTTTATAGTTAATTTTGTTTATGATTGCTGTTAATAAGGTTTTTGGTTGTTCATAGAAATTTAATTTCTTTAAATCTTCTATTGTATTTACAAATTCTTTTAATCCTTTTCTAACAGTTATTCCACTTACACTCCTCTTTTCTAAACATATTTGTCTAAGTAATTCATAATTTGAAATTCCTAATTCTTTTGATTTAGTTTCAATATCTTTTAATGATTTCTCACCAATTCCTCTTTTAGGAACATTAATAATTCTATTAAAAGATAAATTATCATTTGGATTTACAAGTAACCTTGCATAACCTAAAATATCTTTAACTTCCATACGATCATAAAATTTATAACAACCAATGACCTTATATTTTATACCGTAGCTTACAAAAGTATTTTCAAAACTTCTAGATGCTGCATTAATTCTAACAAGAACTGCAAAATCAGAAAAATTTAATGTAGAATTACTTTGCTTAATTAATTTTAATATTTCAGTTGCAACAAATGTTGCTTCTGCCTCTCCGTCATCATTTTCTTTTATACAAACTGGCAAACCCATATTATTTTCTGATTGTAATGATCTTTTTAATCTATTTGTGTTTTCTTCAATAATCATGTTACTTATTGTTAAAATATTTTGTGTAGATCTATAATTTTTAAATAGTGATACAGTTTTAATATTTGGAAATTCTTCCATAATAGTTTGCATAATTGTAACGTTAGAATTTCTCCAAGAATAAATATTTTGATCAACGTCACCAACAACAAATATATTTCTCCTTTTTTCACATAAATATTTTGAAATTTTATATTGTAAAGTATTTACATCTTGAAATTCATCTATTAATAAAGCATGACATCTCTCAGAATAATAATCCCTTACTTTTTTACTAGTTTCAAAAAGTGTTACAACTTTTAATAATAAATCATCAAAATCCAATAACTTATTGTCTTTTAATAAAATTTCATATTCCATAAATATTTCAGCAATTACTTCCTGTTGTTCTTTAAATGAATTATTTATATTATAACTATTCTTTGGGAACGATATTTCTAACGAGTCTTTAAAATCCTTTGCTGTTTGTTGATTGTTTTTAGCTTTAGAAATTGCTTGCGAAATAACCATTGGTGATAATTTCTTTTCAACATCTTTCTTTCCAAAATATTTTCTAATCTTTAAATTTCCAGATTGTTTACAAATATTTAATAATAATTGTTTTTGGTCTGTATCATCCAAAATATTATAGTTTCTATCTAAACCAGAAAGATAATTAGCGTGTTTTCTAAGAATTTTTGCACAAATTGAGTGGAAAGTACCCATGTAACAAAAATCTAAAGGGTTATGTTGTTCATTACTTGAAGTTAATGTTGAAGTATTGTTATTATTATTATTGAGAAGAGAGATAATTCTATGTTTCATTTCATTAGCAGCCTTGTTAGTAAAGGTCATTGCGAAAATATTTTCAGGCTTCAAGTTATAATGTTTTATTAAATAGGCTATTCTATAAGTAATAACTTTAGTCTTACCGGAACCTGGTCCGGCATAAACAGATATAGGAAGATTAGAAGGATGA
>CADWAF010002777.1:0-11610 GCA_902984215.1 Willaertia magna | reverse complement strand
ACACAAGTACGTTTTAATATTCTTAAAGATTGATAATTCAATTATTCAACAATTAATTTTCATCTTTGCATGATCTAATTTAAAGGGTACAAGCGCTCTTCAAATAGGTTACGTTCAAGATATTAATAATGATGGATTGCCAGACGTCATTCGTAAGTAAAACAAAATATTTTCTTTATTTTAAAAAATAATTATTAATCTATTACACAAAGTGAGTTATTACAATAGAAATTATCAATTTGCCTCTCTCGTTATTTTCATTAACGATGGTTGTCAATTCGTCAGACATTTCAACCCTTTACAACCAATTATCTATTGTGCTTACTATTTTGAAAATGTAAGAAGAAATATTTGGGAACAAAACCCACCACTTGCTAAAATTACACTTTTCAATCAAACAAAAACAATTCCCTTACCTTTTCAACAACAAGAAGTACCATTCACAATAAGTAAATACTTTAATGTGCCAGTTACTAGTGTACCGAGAATGACTTTTAGATTGAGAGGCACAAGAGTGGCTTATCCAGCTATTTACGGACAAATTGATGTTGAATCTGTACTAGATGATGGGGGATCAGCAGGAAGAGGTGCAGGTACAAGTGGTTCTGCAGGGAGATCGAGAAAATAGCTTTTTAAATTAATTACTTTGGAATTTCGAAAAAAAAGCTTATTGAAGCTAATTTATTAAGGAGATGATGGATTCAAATAGTAAATATTGAAGAAAAACTGAATGACTTACTGATTATGTTAAAATATTTGTTGATTGTAAAATAATTTACGGTAATTAATACCGAAAAATATTCTAAAAGGCATCAAAAAATTGTGCAATAAAACCTGTCAAAAAATGTCTCAACAAAAATTTGAAGAGCTTCTCCTTTTCACAAATGAAATTTTGTGTGAAATTTCAAACTATTTTGAAAATTATAAAGATTATCTTCATTTAGCGCAAATAAATAAAAATTTTTATAATTCTTTAATTTTAAATAATTCAATCGCTTATCAAAATATTATAAAACGAACTGTTGGAATAATTTTAAAATTTACCAAATTATTTATTTAAAACTGAAAGTGTCATGTTGAAAGGATTAAATCATGATTTTAATTTATTACAAAACTTTACAAATATTAAATATTTAAATTTTTATAAAATTCCACAAGAATTTTTAAATACAATGACAGCTTTTCGTTGTTTACAAAATTTAGAGGAATTACATCTTCGCGATAAAGATAGCATTCCAAATAATTTACAAAATTTACAAAAATTAAAAATTTTAGAAATTTCTGGTTCGCTATTTTTTGAAAATTCTGAAAAAATTGACAACTGTTTGTTTGGTTTAAAAAGTTTAGTGGCGTTGCGTATTTTTGGCGGGATGATTAGTGGAGAATGTTTACAATATTTTAAAAATTTACAAAGTTTAATTCTTTACGATAATAATTATGTGACTAATGATAATTTAAATGTGTTACAAAATTTAACGGAATTAAAACTTAATTGTTGTAATAATATTAATTGTTTTAAAAATTTAACAAAATTAAAATCTTTACAATATTATTACATTACAAAAAACAATACTTATTTAGAAAAAGATGACGACAATGATTATTATTTTAAAGAAGAAATTAAAGAGGAAAATTTTTTACAAAATTTAACAAACTTGACAAATTTGGAAGTTTCTGGCGATTTATTAAAAGATGAATATTTTAAGAATTTAATTAATTTAAAATCTTTAAAAATTAAAGGAAAAGTAAATAATAAATTAACTGGAAAAATATTTAAATATTTACCAAATTTGGAATTATTTAAAGGAAATTTAATTATTGAAGGGAAATATTTAAAATATTTATCTCTTTTAAGTAAATTAACTTTTAAAGAAATAAAAGAACCAATAGAAATTAATGAAATTAAAATTTTACAAAAAATTAAGGAAATAAAATTAAAAAACGTTAAAGAAATTAAACTTGAATATTTAAAAGAATTAACAAATTTGGTTGTGTTTACAACAAAAAATGTTAAAAATAATATTGATTTTACAAATTCATTTCTCAATTTAAAAAGATTAAGAAAATTATCTATTTTTAATAATTCTTTTATTAAAGATAATGATTTAAAAGGATTACAAAATCTGACTTTTTTAGAATTAAATAATTGTGAAAATATTACTGGAGAATGTTTTTTAAATTTACAACAATTAAAAAAGTTATATTTAACTGAAATTAAAGTGGGTGATGAATATTTAAATAATTTAATTCATCTTAAAATATTTCATGCAAAAAAGTGTAATAATTTAATTTACGGTAAATTTTTTTTGAAAATGACAGAATTACAAGAATTTGCAATAAAAGAATACGAACAAATAAGGAATGAAGAATTAAATAAATTAAAGAATATAATTTTATTAAATGAAAATATTACTTTACAAGAGGCAACAGAACAAATGAAAATGGAAAAACATCAAAAATTATTTGGAAAATCATTTAATTTATGGAAATAATAAAATATTTAACAATTTTACTAATTATTTACTTAACAAACATATTAAACGTTATATATATATATATAATAAGCATCAGTTAAATAAAAGTTTGAATTTATAATTAAATTTGTTTAATTTATTTAATTTATTTAAAAAAAAGACTGTAGACAGCATTTTTTGCGCCAAGATCAATAGATTGATTTGGAAATATTTTTAAAAAAAACTACAAAAAAGAATGTATAGAGCAGAACCTTCTGTTAACCACTTTTGTACAAGACAACAACGAGAAAGTAATTATAAAAAACATAGAGATGCATTAGCAAATATTAAACCTTCTGTAGATACGAATGCTCCTAAAGATTTTCCACATTTAAGACAAAATGCAAAGAAGAAACAGCAACAAAAAGGTAAGTTTTTATAAAAATTATGAAATCAAGGCTTAGATCTCTATGATTATGTTACTAACAGAAAGAACGGATCAGATAGGAAAAGATAATAGAATATTAGTAGACAAAATGACTGAAATAATGACTAAAAACTATGTAGATAATAAGAATGAAAACTTTAAATTTATAGGTAGCCTTAATTCAGAGAAGAGAAAGAGAGAACTAAGGAAAATAACTGCCGAAAATCAAGCAATATTAAAACGAATACAGAATAGACAGCCTAATTATAACCATTTACAATGGCAAGAAGGTAAGCATTTACAAATCTTTCTATTTGTTATTCTAAGCTTTCTGCTGAAATGTTGAAATTACGCAGATTACTGTAAGAGTAGGAAATGGCTAGGAGACAAGGGTAGTTCAGGCTTGTTGTATAATCAAATGAAGAGTACGAATACTAGTGCAAGACGTATATCCGAAGATGATTCTAAGGTTGAGTTTTTGCCACAGGAAGATGATATACCTTTTGAAGTGTTAGAAGAAGAAGAAGAAACTGTTGAAGATGTTTTTACAATGAATAGTAAAGATGAAATTGAGGAAGATAAAGTAGAGGAAGTAAGCAAAAGAATTGAAAATATAAATCTCGATACTGATAATAAAAAACTTGAAGAAAAGGAGGAAATTGTTAAGGAAGAAGAAACTCCTAATGAGAGTAGTACTGTAGTTATAAATCCTACTCCAGTTGAAACATCTGAGATTAAGGAAGAAAAGAAAGAAGAAAAGAAGGAGGAGAGTCAAGCAGAACCTGAAAATGTAGCAACAGCAAACGTTGAGGCAACCGTTATACCAGAAGTTGAAAGAGAGGAAAAGAAGGAAGAAAATAAGGAAGAAAAGACAGATGTTCCCACCCCTGAAACAAATGAAAAACATGAAGAGGAAGAAGGTTATCAAACATTCAATGCTTTCGATGATTTTCAAGAATAATTAAACTTCCTTTTAATTGAACTATTTTGTAAAAGAATATTTATTTGCCCACGTTATTACAAAAAATATTTACATTTTAATTGTCAATACTATACAAATACATACTATCATTTGTCATAAATATATTACAATATTCTAACAATTCTGATCCAACAATTCCCTTAGTATTTGGAGCAATTAATAATAATTGATTTAAACTTGAAGGTAATGTTCCACATTTTAATGAAAATGTTTTCTCATTCGAAAACTGTAAAGGAACAACATACATTTTCGTTTTAAATTTACCAATAGTAGGATAGAAATCATCTCCTTCCCCTACAAATTGAAATTCATTCTTCTTTATTAAGGAAGGAATTATATATGATATTTTTGCACCAGTATCAAAGAACATTTGAATTAAGTTATTTTCTTCATCTTTAATTTTAATTTGTATAAGAGGTATTCCCATAACTCTTGTCAATGGTAATTGACATATTAAATCGCTGTTGTTATTATTAAAGGAATTACCAAAGTAATGTTTATCATAAAATATCATTTTAGTTTTTGTAATTTCATAATTAAATTCCAATAAAACATCTTCACCAATTAAAAAATCAAGTGGATGATTAATAAACTCACTTAATTTTGAAACTGAAGTACCTATATGATTAGAATGTGTTTTAAATCTCCTATCACAAAACAATAAAGATTGTTCTCCCATTGTCACTGGAGAACCAGTATCTACCAGTGCATATTGTTTAGTACTGTTAGAAACATTGTTATTATTATCGCTTTTATCAGTAAGCTCTAAAATAATATGATTGTCATGAAATATAACATTGTAAGAGAATGACATTTTTTTTTTATAAATATAAACTTTCAGTTGTAAAGCACTCTGAAAAATATTAATTTACAATATGCTCTTTGAACATTAAACACTTTACAACAAATAGTTCATCAAAATTTTTTTTTAATTTTCAATCCTAAAATATTAATTTACAAA
Organism: Willaertia magna; assembly: GCA_902984215.1. Lineage (NCBI taxonomy): Eukaryota > Heterolobosea > Eutetramitea > Acrasida > Naegleriidae > Willaertia > Willaertia magna. The sequence continues at coordinate 6,787 of CADWAF010002777.1, read as the reverse complement.
AACTAATTATTGAGTTTTAACCTTCTTTGCTTCATATTTCTTTAACCAATCTCTATAAGCCTTATCAGTTCCCATATAATAATCCCACCAAGTAAAAGTACTTGCAAAATTACCATTATAAGTTTTATGATGATGATCATGATGAACAGCACCACAATAGAAAGGTATTATATTATGTAAACTCCATGGAAAATCAAATCCAGTATGACAATCCATTGCTTCAATTTGTCTAATAGTCATCCATACCCACCATCCTACAATATGTGGACATCCGATAGCAAAAGGACCTATAAAAGAACCTACACCTAAGATTAAGAATTCAATAAGAGAAGCATATGAAGAACAATATCCGATAGGTGTTTGATATTCATGATGAGTACAATGAATGTTTTTATAACCCCATTCTGTATGTAAGAAACGATGAATCCAATAGAACCAAGCATCTTCTATAATTAAAAAGATTAAACTTCTTAATAACATATCTGTCCATGAAGGTAATGGTAAATCATAACTTGTTCCTCTCCATTTCAAAATTGGATAATTAAAGTAAAGTAATGGAATAACAGATAAATGATTAATTGTTAATTGAAGAATACATCCCCAATCTGTTTGTCTTGTTTCTTCTTTATTAGGTTGTAATTTATATTTATATAAGAATTTAGGTTTAAATGTTTTTAATAACCACCATGGTAAGCCTAATACTGTATACATGATGAATAGATAAGCAATTGAAACCCATACTGTTATCTCAAATTCCGAATAGTTAGAACGAATATAATAATATATCGTTTCATCCCAACGTAAATTGTTTAGGTCAACTCCTCTAGTCCAATCTAATGAACTAGTATTACTGTTACTGTTAGTATTATTTAGAATGGTAGTATTCATAATAGTCTATTATTATTGTTATTGTTATTGTTATTATTGTTTAACAATTTGCTTCTTCTTTTTCTGTTGTTCTTTCTTTCTGTTTGTTGTTTGAAAATTCAGGTTTGGCGCTTTTCAGCGAATATTTCGCAATACGAAGTTTTTCACGATTTTAACATGTTTTGCGGTCGGAACACGAATTTTTATTTGTTTACCAATTAAGCTTTAATAATTGTTTTTTGCGGAGCTCCTTCTGTATTGTTTTACAATTACATTACAATGGTGAATCTTTATAAGAATTATAGTTTATAGGTTGATATGGCTGATGTTGTAAAAAGAAGTTAAAATTGACTAAATTAAATAATTTACAATAGGTCAGTAATAATAAATTATAAATTCTAACATTACAACCTTTATTTCTTCTTCTGAACAATCTTCTTTACCTTCTTACTTAATTTCTTATTCAATTTCTTTGCTAACTTTTTTGCCTTCTTTACTGCCTTTCTTGCTGCTAATTTAGCCTTTCTTGCTGCTTTTACTGCTTGAGCGTTAACTTTCTTTGCTACTCTCTTAGCAACTTTTCTTGCTTGTACAACTTTATTAGCAACCTTCTTAGCAATTGCCTTTACTTTCTTTAATTTGAGAGCTACCTTTCTTGCTTCTAATTTTGCTTTCTTTGCTGCTAATTTAGTTGCAATAGATTGTTTTGCTTGTTTAGCTGCTAACTTTAATAATCTTGCAACCCTTCTAGCCTTTCTAGCTACTAATCTAGTTAATCTTCTAATCTTTTTTGCTTGTTTTTCGGCTTCGAATTTAACTTTTTCAACTTTTCTTTGAGCTGCTCTTTTTGCTAATCTAGCCTTTCTTGCAGCAACTTTAGCTGCTAACCTCGCTTGTCTTTTAGCTAATCTAGCCTTAGCCTTTACTGCATCTACTTTTAATGCAATTTTTTGTACCACTTTTCTTGCTTTCTTTCCTAATTTTCTGTTTAACTTTTTTAATTTTCTATTTAATTTTCTATTTACTTTTCTTAATTTTTGTGTTTTATTTAACTTTTTATTTAATTTTCTTAATTTTCTTAATTTTAATATAGTTTTAACTGGTCTAGCTCTATATTTTTTAAAGTTGTTTACAACAACTCTTGGTTTAGTGGCTTTTCTCGCATACACAGTAGTATTGTCAGTTGCAAGAAATGTAATTATAATACATAAAGTTAAAAGTAAAAGAGTTAATAAATAACTAGCTCTCATTTTGCTTTGTTAAATTGTTTTTTTTTTACAGATGTTTTTATTATCCTTGAAGAGAGACTAGTGACAAGCTGCGTTTGAGGCGTACTTGCGCTTATGATGTCCTTTGCGAATATTCCTTAGTAGAATGTTAATTGTCTTTTAAAACATCCTTCTAGTCAATTAATGGTTGAGTCTTTTAAAAAAGACAGCAACGTTTTAAGCGTAGAAATACAATTTAATGTTGTATTTTTGATATATTTATAAGTATATCTATTGTATACATTATTTTAAAAGGTTGTAATAAATTTTAAAAATAATGTCTATAAACTGGTTTTCACTGTTATTTTTGGATTATTGTAATTATTTAGATATTTTAAGTTTATATCACATGTCAATAAATTATTTAATGAAATTTTTCAGATAATTTTATTTGGTTTTATTTTTTTTTAAAAACAGAATTTAAACAATTATTTTATTGTTGTAAAGAATTTAAGGATGTTTAGAAAATTTTGAAAGTAGTGTAAATTGTAAAGAATTGTATTTAAAATTAAAATATCGAATGTAAAGTTGTAAAATTAATTACTTGAAATTAATGAGAGATTTATTATAAAGAACAACAAGATGTTTTAACATTAATAGAACAATATATAGCAGCTACCACTACTGAAAAGCAAGAAAGAGAAGAAGAATCTAAAGCTTGCTTATTCATGTAAATATTTTACAGTTGACTTAATTAAATGTTTGGTTGCTAAAAATCTTTGCAATTAAGGAAAAAGATAATGTAGAAAATTCCTTCTTTTTTTGAGTAAATTATAATTTCCAGTATCTTTCCATTAAAATTAAAATTACCATTGTAATAGCAAAAATCATCTTGTGAACGGTTAGCAAAACGTTTTTAGTAAAAAGAAATTTACTTCTAAAGTAATTATTCCGTCAAATCATTTGTTAGCTATAAAACTAATTTAAAAAATCTTTACAACGATTGTTGTAATCTTAAAAAAAAAATTAACCCAAACAAAACAATCATTATGAAACGTATTCTTTCAACTGTCATTTCCTTCATTTTCATTATCTTTCTATTCAATACACATTTTAACAACAACCATAAGGCAGCCTCCTTCATTCACTGTCAAACACCACAACAACAAGAAGAACAACAAGCCTCATCCTTAATACCACCTTATGGAAGACCCATTCCAATTCAACGTTGCGATCCAAGTTTATATCTAATTTGTAATCAAATATGTCCCAACGGTATTTCTTATGGAATAAATAAAGTTACTGGTTGTCCATTTTGTAAATGTCATGATAATCCAAATTATCCAACATGTCCACCAGTTACATGTTTAATTTATTGTGAATATGGTTTTGAAATTGATCCTGTAACTAGATGTGAAATTTGTAAATGTAGACAACAACCAAATTTTTGTCCATCTTTTGCGCCATGTAATTTAGTTTGTCCATTTGGATATAGAAGAGCACCTAGTGGTTGTTTAATTTGTTTATGTAATGAAGATCCTTTAATTTAATTTTGTTTTATAATTATTTTGTTTAAATTTTGTAAACCACAATGTGATTAAATTTTGTAAATAATAAACGAATTGTGAGCTGTTGTAAATATTGTTAAAAAAAATTCTTAATAATTAAAATATCAAATTTAAATAAATATTTAACCAAATATGTTACTAAATTTACTAAATTTTATTAATTCAAAATTATAATTCATACTATTTAAATTATAAAAAAAACTATAATTATTAAAAAAAAACTAATTATTAAAATATTCTTTCAATACCAACAGCAAAACTTCCAATCTCAACATAATGTTTTGCAAATAAATTACGATCATAAAACACAGATTCACCTAAATCTACATCATTTACTTGAACGTGAGTTTCATTAAAACCAACTAATGTAACTGCATGTTCAGGTGATTTCCATTGAATTAAATTAAAAACATTTTTATAATCATACCATTGTTCAGTAACTCTTGGTTCTCTTTGTTTTAATGTTGTCCATACAACAATTGGGGTTCTACTCATTGCTAAATATTCTAAAATGTTATTAAAAGGTAAGGAAGATAAAACTTTAGGCTTGTAAGGATAGGAATTATTTGAAAGATGAAATTCATGGATAAGTTGAGCTATAGGCAAGTCAAAAACACCCATTCCTAAACTTGATGAGAATGGGTCACCAACGAATGCTCGATGTGGATTTCCTCCGTAATAAGTTGTTTTATCAAAGGGAAATGGATAAGGTTCTTTACGAATCATTATTGCTAATTGTTTTGGGTTAGTTGGTATTCCTGACCATATCAATAGTTGGGCTAGAGCTGTACATTCACATCCTGTAGGTAATCCCTCTTTATATTGATTTATTATTGGTACATTAGGTATAAAGAAAGAAGAAGGTGACACTACTTGTTTGCTTGTTGTTGGTTCTTCTTCCGAACTGACCACTATTACGGTTACTATTAGGATGAAGAATGCAATAATTATTGGAAAAATGAAAGAACTACTTGTCCTTATTCTACACATTTTTATTCCGAGAATATATTTATTTGTACAAGTTGTTTCTATCAAAACATCAACATGAAGAAGAATGCTATTCAAAGTACATTGAAAATTATGCAACTGAAATATGAATAAACAATGCATTGTTTGTATCAAGTAGATGCAGTGCTATATAATAGTCAATAAATAAATCAAACTTGTGAGCAATACATCACTTATTTCAGCTTCTATACAATGAATATCTAGAAACGAGGAAATGAATTAACCCAAAGAGTGCACCATTGCCTATTCAATTTTTAAACTGCACTCGTTAGTTCCGTTAATAAAACAGTATGTAACTCGCCCTTTCAAAACCCTCACCAACACCAAAAGCCATTTGAAATAAACGAGTTCCTAATAGAAAAATCGCATTTTAGATGCATATTGTTGTAAATTCCTCAATTTTCACCTGTCAATTGTCATGACAAACACCCTAACACTAAATCGAAACCAGAAACCCTTCTCAACGATAATTTCAAAAGTTAAAAAAAAATATCCAACTAGTTCTCTAAAAAACAAAAAATTTCACTCTGAAAAAGAAAGAAATAGGAGCGAATCGTTTTGCAAAAGATTTTTCAAATTGTTATTAGAGAGCCGAATCCAATAATAAACACTTTTTAATAAAGTTAAACAACAACAAGAAGTGTCAACAATGTCAACAACAAACAATTATCATTTTGTTAAACGAAAAGATAATAAGAGTTCTTTTCTCATGATATCCCTCATTATGTTGGTGATTCTATTCATATCTAACCATTTAGTTATTGCTGAAACAACTTGGTTAGGTTATGGTTCGAATCAATTCCAACAATTAAACCAAGAAGTTTTAACACAATCTAACAATCCTATTCAAATGTCAATTAACGGATTAACACCAACTGAATATGTTGACCCATCAACAGCTGTCCAAGTATCCAAAGTATTAGCAACTAGTTATAACTCATTCATTCTCTCTTCTAACGGTAAACTTTATGGAAGTGGTAAAGGTAAATATGTATTTGGATCCGTAAATGTAGAAACAGTCTCTTCCTCTATAGAAAAACAACAGGCTTTTTTTTCAAATGAACAAATTGTAAATTTGGCGGGAAGAACAGAACATTTTTTGGCGCTAACAAATTCCGGTAAATTGTATGCATGGGGTAAAAATAATGTTGGCCAACTTGGTGACGGATCCTTAACTGATAAATTAGAAACACCAATTGTTTTACAATCCGCAGAAGGTATCAAGTTAATTATTGCTGGAAATGAACATTCTTTTTACGTTACAAATAATAATAATGTTTATGGTTGGGGTAGTAATCAACATGGACAATTAGGTCAAACCGTAACTGAAGCTACTACCACAATTAAAACTCCAACAAAAATTGATTTTTCCTTTTCAACAATTTTACAAATGAGTGCTGGAAAGGATTTTACTTTAATTTTAACTCAAGATCAAAAAGTTTATGCATTTGGTAATAATGAAAAAGGACAATTAGGTTTACAAAATTTAAATTCAACACATACACCAACACAAATACCTTTAAATAGTGTCAGTAACAGTAATACCATTAAAAAAATTGCAACTGGAAATCAACATTCAATGATTTTATTAGATAGTGGTGATTTATATGCATTTGGTGATAATACCTATGGTCAATTAGCTTTAGGATTTAAAGGAAGTACCTATGTCAGTAAATTTGATACTCCAATGTCCGTTTTGAATGATGTCAATGATATTGCGCTAGGTTCATATGTTTCCGTAATTACTTTTAAAAATGGAACTGTAAAGTTATTTGGAAAAAATTACGAAGAAGCGGGAAGTGCTTTAAAATGGGTTGAAAGTACAACATCACCTTTACCTAATGCTTTGTATTCCGTTAGTGTTGGAGATGATCATTTATTGTATGTTGTTACTACAAGTAAATTTGGTAGTGTTAAGCTTGTTTATGTTAGTGGAAAGAATAGTTATGGACAAGTAGGAGATGGTAGTGCTTTACAAAGCGTTGGTGTTTCAATTTCTGGATTTAAAGCCTTAGCAACTGGTAATGAACATGTTGTTGCTATTAGTGAAACTGATTCTACTTTATATAGTTGGGGTAGCAATCAATATGGTCAATTAGGTAATGGTTTAACTCAAAGTAAAGCTTTAAAGAGTCA
>CADWAF010002772.1:0-15231 GCA_902984215.1 Willaertia magna | reverse complement strand
GAGATTTTGTAGTAACTTTGTTGTTTTTGGGGATATATGTTTAACTACGAGGGAGAAAATATAATTTTATTATGCCTTTGAAAGCTTACAAAAATTATATAGCCTTGAAACTTTCTTTACAAAAGACTAGCAAAAAAAAACAAAATAAAGAATAAAAGTGTGCAAAAGATTTTTGTAGTAAATAAAAGGATTTATTAAAGCTTAAAATTTTTAAAGGTCTTTTAAAACTTAGAATAAATAAATGTCTTTTAGAACATAAATAAAATAAACAGGTCTAAAATAATTGAAAAAAAATCTTTAGTTTCAATAAAATAAAAACCTAAAAATAAAACCTAAAAATAAAATCTATTTTTAGATTACACCTGGACACGTCCAGGTGACCTTCCTTATTTGGAATCTAAAAATAAAACTTTCATAAAAATTAAAAGTATCCCAATAACAAGTCAAATAGCTTTTGTTTATAAAAGTACTTAAAACATAATCATTATACATTAACTTTAAAAACTAAAATAACAATACAATTTTACTAAAACTCAACAATTTCAAAACTATAAATAATATATTTGTTTAGATTGCACTCAAATATTTTCCAGTTACTTTTATTATTAAAAAATTAAAAATAAAAACTAAAAATAAAATCTAAAAATAAAATCTATTTTTAGATTACACCTGGACACGTCCAGGTGACCTTCCTTATTTGGAATCTAAAAATAGCGGTCAACCTAAATATTAAAAAATTGTTAAAAAAAATGCCACCAAAAGCTTCTTCTAGTACCGAATCTTCCTCTAAAACACGCCCACGTGTTAGTAAAACCTCAGCATCTACTAGTAAAACCTCATCATCTACTAGTAAAACATCATCTTCTACTAAGAAATCATCATCATCATCTGCTAGTAAAGAATCATCTTCTACTAGTAGAAAACCATCTTCTACCAGTAAAGAACCATTATTAATTGATAAAGATACAACAAAGGAAACATCCAAAGAAACATCCACATCTGCATCCAACAAAAAACATTCAAACAAAGAGGCAAACGCAGATAAAGAAGTAGCAACCAAACCGTACAAAAAAAGAAAAGTTGTAACTAATCAAACTAAACAACAAGAAGAAGAGAACGCCACAGTTTCAACAAGTGATCAAGCTCCAATCGACGTACCAACCACTGAAGATTTGCAAAAATCAATTGAAAACGTTGCTGCAAACAAAAAAACAAAAAATAACACAAAAAAGACTACAAAAAAGAATACAAAAAAGAAAAGTTCTAAAAAGAAACAAAAAGAACCAGTTGAAGTTGGTAGTAGTACAAAGCCTAGTGATGATGAAAATGAGGAAGCTGATGTGGTAATTAAAAAAAAAACTAAAGAATTTCCTATTACTCAAAAACAGGTGTTAGTGTCCAATCAAAGAATGTTTAAGTCAATTAGAGAAAACAAATTGCCAGATCAATGGCATGTGGACATTAAAAAAATTTTTAGAAATGGATATAGCTCAATTATGGATGTAAAATCTCAAATAGATGAAAATGTTACTCAAGTACCTAAACCAAGTGATCTTGGTACTATGTCGCATTACTTTCTTTATCCACTTAACCCTGTTAGATTCACGGATTACATTAATTCAGTTGGTGCCTGTACAAACATTGTTTCTTCATTACCTTTATTTAACTATTATTCTTACTGTTTAATTGAACAACAAAAAGCAGAAAAACAGGCGGTAGAAAGAACAATATTACCTTTATACTTTAATTTTTTTGAATCATGTGATTATCAACAAGTTGGTAGACCAAAATCTTGTGAAGGAGTTGACTTTTTCAAAGGTATTGAAGATATAAAAGATTATCAATACATGTCATTTGTTATCCCCAATGTTGAAAAAGAATTAGAGCAAGCTGAAAATATTGAAAAAAAGGAAGATGTCATGTATATGTGCTTTAAAAAGAAGACAGAAATGGTTGCTGTTATTTTTGACTTGGCAGCTTTTATCCAAGATCAAAGCAATCGTAGATTTTTCATTATTGATTTCAGCAACAACCAAACTGGTAGGGCTATTAAAGACAAGGATGAAGGTTCTTTCAATCAATACATTATTAAAGTACTACAAAAGGTATTGCTTGTGTTATATAAAACTTTTCACAAGAAGGTAACAACAATGAAAGTAAATTCTAAAGAGTTTGTACTAAGAGATGTATTCGTTTTTGCAAATGAAGTTAGAAATAACAATTTGTTTGTAGAAGAAGATGATATAATTGATAAGATGTATAAGAATAGCAAAGACTTAAATATGTACAAACGTCTTTTCTTTTATTTTGAGATTGTCAGACACATCATCTTTTCTCAATATCCTTCTTTAAATATCAGTAGAGAAAGCAAAGAATCAGAAAGCAAAGATGAAGTACAACAAGTAGTACAAGAATTAAATCAACCCAAAAAAGACATTGTATTTATGTTACAGTACACACATCAACATATCCGCCAGCGTCATTACCAACTTATTGAAATGATTTTACAATTGTCTATTGAATAAAGTAATTACTGTTCATAGTTTATTGCCTTCAAAAGTATTTTTTTGTTATTAAAAAAAATTAAAATATATTAAAAAAAATGTCCAAACAAACCAACCGTAACGTTGATGAGTATGATAGAGAAGATTTAGAAGATAGCTATGACGATAGCTACAAACCACATAACAATCAGTTATATGAAGAAGAAGAAGAAGAAGAAGAAGAAGAAGAAGAAGAAGAGGTACAAGTAGAAAATGAAGAAGAAGAAAATCCAGAAGACCCGGAAGAACCTGAAGAAGACCCGGAAGAACCTGAAGATCCTGAAGAACCTGTAGTGGTTGATGAAAAAGAAGAAGAAAAAACTAAAGAAAGTAATAAAAAATCAGAACAAGAGAGCGAAGAAGCCGCTAAAGAAGTAGTTGAAGTAAAAGAAGATGTAGAAGGAGAAGATGTAGAAGGAGAAGATGTTGATGAAGAAAAAGAAGTGGCTGATAAAGAAGCTGTTGAAGGAGAAGAGGTTGATGAAGCCAGTGATGTAGAAAGTGAGGTTGAAGAAGTTGTTGTTGCGGGGGTAGTAGGTCATAAACGAAAGAGTGATAAACCTAGTGCAAGTACACAGAAAAAAAAGAAATCAACAGAAGAATCCACTACCAAACCTGTAATTCAAGCAATAAGTTATGAAACCATGTATCAGTGGATGGATAGAGATACTATGCTAAAAGCGTTAATTTTAACTAGAAGTCTTTTAGCAGAGACCTTCTTAGCATACAACACTCTCCAAGATAAATTGGTCAATATTCAGTTGTACGTCAATCCGAAAGGACATAAACAACCCGCTGGGTATTTACGTCCTGTTACGGATGTAGAACAAGCAACTATGGATGTAGAAGAGGTAAAAAAGAAGAAACAATTGGAAGATTCTCTCCTCAATGAACAAAGAAAGAAGGCTAAGTTGATCAAGAAAATTAATGATGCTAAAGACTTGTTGAGTGATGATTTTGTTAATTTACACTTGCAAACTGACTTGTTGAAAGAAAGCACTGAAACACTCAAAAAGATTCAGGAAGATATTGATGCTGAATTACAGAAAATGCTCACCACCAATATTTCCAAAAAGAATAATCTAGCCAACAATAAAGACAATGCCAACAATCCAGAAGAACAACAAAATGAAAACGACAATGAAACTGGCAATGATACTGAAACTTCATTAGGAGGAATTGATAACAATGATAGTGGTCAAGGAAAGGAAGGTGAGAAACTTCAAACAACTGTTACTTCGCCTGTTTCAACAGTTACTCCATTAGAAAGTGACGAACCTGTTGCTCCACACACACCAATGCAACAACAAAAGAAAGCTACCTCTCCAAAACATAGCACTGGCAGAACAAACAAAAGTACTAATAACACACCTGCCAAGTCTCCAAACAGCCCTTCTTCTTTCTTCTTAAACACCCCCTTTGGTAATGAACTAAATGATAAGCACGAAGGTGATGAAAAAGTAAATACCGGCGAAGACAATGAGGAAGGTGATGAAGGAACAAAAGAACAACAAGAAGATGAAGAAAATGAGCCTATTGACGAAGCTTTTAATAGGTTATTTAATTCTAATGATGAACCCACTCCTTCGTTGTTTGAACTCGAAGATACAAATGTAAAAGAAAAAACCTTAAAGGCCAAACAAACACCCGTCCCCAAACCAAATATCAAACAAACACAAAGCAGAACAGCAGCACCCCATCCCACAATAGAGTTGGATTCGGATACATTTGACTATATTGATCCTGTACCGCCAAACACTGTATTTGTGCCTTTTTTACAAACCTATAGCATTCTTGTAAATGAAATCTACAATCCTGAATTCACAGATGCAGAAGGTATTTTAATATCAAATGAGTATAAACACTATGATATTGATCAATTGCGGGCTATATTAAGCGGTTTGATGATGCTGATTGAAAAGGAAAAAGAAAATAGCCCAAGATATAAGGATGCTTTAGAGTTTATTGAAAAAAAAGCTATGAGGGCTTATAAATTATTTGAGGCCTTTGATACAGTAGTAGGTATTGGTAAGGAAGATGAAATAAGAGATGAAATACTTTCTATTTTTTATTTCGTCAGTACTGCTGTAATAAGGGTTATTTGTAGTAGATACAGAAAATTTGTACCACAGAAATATAGAGATTTAGGTTTACCTGAATGGATGGCAACTGGAGTTGAGAAATTATTTGACTCTATTTATGGTACAATTGTGAATAATGAAACAGAGGCAAATAGAATTTTGCATAGTTATAACGCCATTAGAAAATGTATCATCCAAGCTACAAACATTCAAGCGCAACACTTATACAACGAAACAAGAAAGCATTTCTTTAATGTCATTAGAGAGCTATCTAAGATATATAATCATTTGGTCGCTACCTATGATACAAAGGATCAGAAAATGTATACAGCATTGGTTAATTTGGGTAATTGGATAATGAATTGTAGGGATATTATTGATTCTAATTGGAGTTGGGCGCTACACTATATTTTGGAATATGTTGAACCCATGTTAATGAAGTTATTGCAAACTTTCCCTAATATTTCTAATTATATTTTAGAAAAGGATGCCGTAACGATGGCTTTACCAACAAGTTCAAGTTCAAACGATGATTCAAACAATATGCTTATTGAGGATGACGATGAAGAAGATATAGAAGTGAGAAAGGAAAAGCAATTTAGAGAAGAACTTGCTTTAATAAAAGAACAAGAAGAACAAAGACAAGGAGGTAAATGTTCATCATCATCCGAAGTATCTACCTCCTCAGTACCTACCTCTTCAGCATCAATGCTATTAGGCACATCTATCACTAGGGTTGAAAAGACAAACAAACAACAAAAAGCAGAGTTAACGGCAGAAACTAAAGCCAGGAAACTATTGTTGAAAGTGTTTAAGTCAAAACCTTTGCTCAATACCGAAGAAGCAATTGAAAAAGCATTATTTAATATAATGTTTATTGCGGTTCATGGTGGTCTCCCTTCTAAATTGAGCTCCTTGAAATTAGAAGAACATTGTACTGCCAGTGGGGCATCAAAAGAATTAATGGATTGTTTGGCCAAAGAGAAAAACAAGGTAAACCAAACTACAAATTTATGGTACATTTACTTGTATCTCATTCATAGTGCTTTTCTAAAAGAACAAACTTATATCAGAGAGAACGGTGGTGCCACACGTTATTTAGCTCAACTTTTTACCAACGGTGACAAAGATAGAGCAGAACAATTATTAAGAAAAGTAAAAGTTGGAAAGTTAATGCTAAGATACCCTGGTTTGTTTACCCAAACTGTTGCTGTCAAAGACGGTGCCGATATTATAACAGAAAAGTTTGAAGAATTGTTGCAACAAAACTCTATTCCTAAATTGAAGTATGATCCTGTTGAATTATTATTGCTAATGTATAAACTTGTTGATAAACCAAAAGAAGGTGAAGAATGTACCATCATAGATGCAGAAGAGAAAGAAATTATTGGAGCTAATGGAACTGTTCAAAGTTATTATTATGATAATGACCAAAAGAATATTATGGTAAAGGTGGTAGTTAACGAAAAGGAATATCATGTAAGGATTGAGCATATCATCAAGAAATAAAATTGTAAAAATAAAACCCTATTTATAATTATTGCCCTGTTCCTTTTTTATTAGATTTTACATTTAGAGATTTTTGTTTTATTAATATTATTGCTTTTTAAACAATTTTGTCATTCAAAGTTGGGCAGTAATAACCAAAATAATTATAAAACATCAGGCATTATAAAATAATAAACAACAACAAAACAAAAAAAATTAAGACAATCTTTCAACTAAAACATTTTTAAATCAATTATATAATGGACAATCAATCAAGTAACAGTGATACAGATGATGATGTTGTAATTATTCTTTCTGAATCAGATGATTCTGACACAGAGAGCAACGTCGAAAGTGAAACAAGTAACGACATACAAAACAGTGTAGATGGAGCCGTAACTTTTGAAGATGTTAATGGTGTAGAGGTTCCTGAAGAAGATGCTTCAGAAATAATGAAGGATCTTTCTTTTGATAACGCTTTAAATATGTTGGACAAGGAGGACAGAGAAAACTACAAGGAAATTAATGAAACTTTAAAGAAATTGCCTTCAATGAAAACTTTAAAGAATATGCAATTAGATGAAATTACAGTTGAGACTATAGAAAACAATAAATTTTCAGAAAACACAGCCAATTATTATACATATGTATTGAATGTTTATATGAAGTATTTTCGAATGCAGTTGGCTGAAGATCCTGAATTTAATGGTGGTATGCCTTTTCCTTTAAAATTAAATACCATTAAACAATATGCGTTTTATTTGCGCATTACAAAGGCATACGCTCACTCCACCACAATTAGATTATCGTATTTTGCACTTAAAAGGTTGAACTTTAAATACTGCAATGATAATCTCCAATCGTTATCCAAACAAGTCAAAGCTTTTTTTATTCAATTGGCTTATTCTGTTGGGTCTGATCAATATAAGATAAGACCATTGTTGAACAAAGGTAAAGAACAAATATTAAATGCAATAGATCAATCTATCTATTTAGATTGTCTTCTTTCTTTACTTGTGATGCAAGGTAGAAGTAGAGGCTTGAGAGGAGATACATTACAGGCTGTAAAGTTAAGAGATATTACATTTATAAGATCCATGGTAAATAAGTTTGTACTTTTAACAACAAGATTTTGGATTGAAAAGGATAAGACTGTTTTCAAAAGAAAGAGATATCAAACTCTTCTGGGTAATCCTAACTACAAACGTTGTGGTAATATCTGTCTTTTGCTCTATCTTACTCACTTTAGAAAAGTATTTCGTGTGAATGATCCAATTTATTTACTTAATTTACCTCAAGGACATCCTGACTGGCAGATATTGGATGAATATTTAGATGAACCTTTATTTCTTTCTACTGACGGCAAAAATAGTTGGTCTAACAAGTGCATGAGTAACAAAATGAAGAATTTTTGTAGTGCACATAAAATAGAACTTTATAGTACTAGATCTCTTAGAAGTGGTCTTTGCTGTTCCCTTTTATTAAAGTATAAGATGTTACACGGTGAACTTCACTCTAGTTTTCTAGAGAAAGTGAAGGAGTTCATCGGTTGGGAAAGCATAAAAGAGATAAATATTTATAAAAGATTTGTTACCGACCACTATAGCGAAGAAGGTATATTATGTGAAAGCCGTGTCAGTAATACAATGATTTCTGATATTTTGTCATCCGTAATTGAGGAAGAAGGATGTGCTGATGGTTTATTGGATTTTCAATTTTCATGGGACGGTGTAATTCCATTAAAAAATTTGAAAGTAGAACACTTATGGTGTAATAGTGTACGACATTCAAATGATAAGTTTATATGGCATTTAAGAATTCCAGGAAGTTTATCATGTTATCTTCAATTAACTTGTTCTGAAAAAGAAAAGAGAAGAATATTAGAGGAACAAGAAGAAGCAAAAAGATTGAAACAAAGATATCATGCACATGAAGCTGAAAAAGTATATAACAAATATTATAGTAATTTCATTACAAGAGATTTAGATATTGACGCCAGAAATAGCGAAGAAGGTAAAGCAAGTAAAAGCAAGATGAAAGTGGTATTAAAATATGCAAAAGATAAGGCAATCAGATTATGGGATGAAAATACAGTAATTATTTATTGTAAAGAAAATAACTTATATTTGGACAAAAAAAAGTGGGTAATCAATCAAAACAAAAAAGCAAATAAGAAAGATGAATATTCTGCAGATTATTATAAAGAACATGCAAAATTAATGGAATGGAAACAACAACAGTTACATAATGTACAAAAGGAAATGAAAGAGAAGGAAAAGGAGTTGAAATTACAACATTTACTTCGTAGTAAAGAAGAAATTGCAAAAAGAAGATTACAACAAGACACTGATTTAACCATTGTAAAAGATTTGCAATATGATTCAGAAGATTCGAAAATTGAAGGTTGTAATGGCAAAAATGATGTAGTTAAAAAAGACGTTTCTAATGTAAGCATTAAAGTCGAAAAAGCAGTATATAATAAGAGAAAGTATATGAAAATGAAAGGTTCTAAAATATTGAAAGTGTCCATTTCAACTAAAAGTATTAAAGATATTGAAAATGATAGTGATAAGGAAATTACCAAGTTATTAGATAAGAATTATCATTTATACGATTCTTTAGGTTTGTCTGTTAGTGTTTTAAAAAGAAAAAGAATGTACAGAATAATTGATGATGTAAATGGCAATGATGATTCTGATGATGACCAAATGATGGAAGATGATGATGAAATGTTATATTAATATTTAGACTTTATAGGTTGTAACTGTAAATATGTAAATAAACTTCTGCAATGTGTTGTATGTCCATTTTTTTCATCCAATTTTTAAAAATATTATTACTAAAAAAGAAACTTGTACTTATTTGGTAGGTCACCTGGACACGTCCAGGTGTAATCTAAAAATAGATTCTAAAAATAAACATATAAAAAAAAAGAAAAGTAAATTGAAAAAGTGTTGTGTTTAAATAAAATGGAACAATTAATGAATGCTACATGCAAGAAATTTGAAATAACTGAAGAACAGGCCATTGGGTTCTTTAAAAACATAGTAAAACATACACACAAAATTAACTTTAAATTAAAGACAATACCACATTTACAGTATTATGTTGGTCCAGAAGAATCGAGTGAAGATGAGAAAATAAAAGAATATGATACAACAAAAGTTGAACCGCAGCCAGTTAATGTACCACACAATGTTGTTTATTTAGTTTCTTCTGATGATGAATTTAATTTTGCAATTGAAGAAAAACATAATGAAGAAAAAGATGAAAAAAATAATAGTTGTGAAGTAAAAAAAGAAAATATAGCAAAAGAGCATGCTACACAAGAAAAAAGAAAGAGAACCATCAAAAAAGAATCTCCGCAGAAGAAAAAAGTGGAGCAAATATTAGCACCCCTAGGATTAAATACAAAATTGCATGACGCAAAGGAAACTATAAAAAAAGCATTAAACATGGAACAAAGACTACAGTTCGAAGGTTTATATGAAAAAATAATGAAGGTAGATTATGGATTGAAAAAAATATTACATTTTACTTCAATGCCTACGCTAAACAATGTAGAAGAATTAATTGAATTTAAACATTTTTTAAGAGTAGCCAAAAATATGAATTATATATTTGTACATGCATTATACAATTTATTTGTTTTAGATTTACAACAAAAAAAATTTAGTCAAAAGTACGCAAAGGAATATTATTTAAATAACGATTATTATGAAATATTAGGATATGGATATGGCCACTTTTCTGGTTTGGAACGTGTCGGTAATTTAATAGATGTTGTTCCTGGTTTATTGTTTCATTATATAGATGAAGAGACTTTTTCAATAAATCATGTTCAATTACAGGAATTTATTGGAATTATGTGTGGTGTAAAATTTGAAGAAAAGCTTAGGTTTTTACCATTTGTTAAAAGTATGCAACAAAAGCAACAAATAGAAAATAGTAGTTTAAACAATATAAATTTTTATGCAATTATGAATGATAGTGATTATGGCGTAGCATTTGGAAAATTAATATCAATAAGTAAGGAAGCGGTTTATCCATCTGTTGATTTAGATATCTTTATTACAAGATGTGATGAATATCATATAGGTGTAGTTAAGGATATCCCACTATTTAAAATTAAAATAATTAGACAATCCCACGGGGAGTATTTAAATTTAGAAAGAGTTTATAACAAGTTAAAAAATAAACAATAATTATATTTATTAAATGAATTAGATTTTTAATAAATTTTTATTTAAAAATTTCAAAAAAAATGAAAAGACATCAAGTATTCAGTGTAGGATCATCTTCTTCTCACGCAATAAATTTAGAGGAAGAAACTACCGAAGAAGAAGAAGAAGAAATTAGTTATAATGAAATTGAGTCGGATAAAAAAAAAAGAAAAACAATAAATAATAAAACAACCAGCAATAGTGATGAATCACATGATATACTTTTAGATAGTGATGATAATGAATATTATGAAGTAATTAATAAGAAGACTGAAATGTTGGAAGAAGCTATCAAGAAAAGAAATGACTTGTTTGAATACAGTAAAAATATTGTTTTAGATCATATCAAATTAAAACATAACGAAACATTAGAAGCTGAAGAAGGCGAAGAAAGAGCACTCAATGATATTCCTCCATTGGATTTCACATCAGCTTTTAAAGCAGTTAACGACACTGTTTCAAAGGTACAATTACAAAATGAAAGAATTGAAAAATTATTGAATGATTGTGAAAGGATTAAAAATAAAAAGAAAAATCAATTAGAAAATAAGAAAAAAGGGCATGATGACGGATCTAATTGAATGAAATAAAAATATATTTATATTTTCTTTAACAATTTTGTATTTTTTCTTTATATGTCTTTTGTCTTTTATAAAAATTGTTTTATGAAAAGCTGTTTGCATAGTAGAGGTCTAACAATTTAAATTAAAAAAATGTTTCCATATACCAATAAAACAAAATCTAAACCAAGATTAAGCAAAAGAGTAAATTCTCAATTGTTAAATACTAATAAATCCTATGAAGAAATTAGAAAAGAAGAGTTCAAAGAAGGTCAATTAAAAAAATTAGCAAAACGATCAATTAGTAGTATCAATATTATTAAATCAACAAATACTTCTGCCCCATCAAATGCTTCTTCTTCTACTACATTATCCACAAAGAAAACAAAACAAGATGTTAATAATAACGATGATAGTGATGATGATGTAAGTATCACAATAGAATTATCAGAAGACGAAGAAGAAATAAGTGAAGAACAAAAAAAATATATGAAAAAAGTTGTAGATTATGAAGAGCCTACCACAGAAAGTGAAGATGAAATGTGTTTTCAATCAGACACAAATAATACTACGCAAAATCCAAACAAATATCTTATTAGACCACAAGCTTATATTGAAATGCAATTAGCCAGTCGTGCAAAGCCCATTGAAAATGAGTGGTTTGTAAAACTCAAAACCGCTGATAGATTCTTATTTCACATGTGGCAAAGAAAAACATACTATAAGCATGCCTATAATAATTTATTGAAGAGTTACAAGTTATCATTTGATGGTTTAAAAGATAAAGGTATTATTGATGATAAAGGCAATTTGTTAGTCGCAACAAATAATGTACAACAAATCAATAACGAAAATGATCAAATGTACAGGTTAATTGAAGATTTAAATAATAGAACAAAGAGATTGGAAGAAGAAAATATGGCTTTAATTAATAACGATACTGTTTTGAAGGAAACAATTGAAAATGTTGAAAGTGAGCAAAAGAAATTAAAGAGATTTACTGATGCTATAGAATACGCAATAGCCGAAGAAGAAGCTGAAGAAGAAGAAGCTGAAGAAGAAGAAGAAGAGGAAGAATATAAAGAAAAGGATGGTTCCGAAGAAGACGACGAAGAAGAAGAAGCGCTCGTAACAATCAATACTAGTGAAGAAGAAGAAGAAGAATATAGTAAAGAAGACTTAGAACCTTCACAATCTACATTAGGAGTATTGACACAATCTGATTCTGAAAATGAAGAAGTCAAAATAACTAATTCATTTAGTCCAATTACACAACCAACTACTCCCTCAACAAATATTATGGAGCAAGAAGAAGAAGAAGAAAATAATGAAGAAACACGTGTAGAAGATTCAGATCAAGAAAATGAAACAGCTGTAGTCAACAATTTAAATCTTAATTTAAATCCACCAATCGTAAACCCAAATCCTAATAGCACTCGCTCTTCTTAAAAATGTCATTCAATCTTTTGTATCTTGTAAATAAAACTTATTTATATATATTTAAAAAGTGTAGCTCTATTTACCAAAATAGTAAAATATTAAAAAAATAAAAAGGGTTCCTTTTTTAGTTAAGGTTTATTTATGGTAATTGGTTTTTTAAAGTTGTGTCGCAGTATGAATTATTTTAAAAATTAATTAAAAAAAATGTCAAGACAAAATAGAGATAAAAATACTAACAATAACAACAACAATAACAATAATAACAATAATAATAAGCAAAAATCAAAGAAAAAAAGAAAACAACAGCTACAACAACATGTACAACAACAAGAAAGAATTTGTATTCCTTCTGCTAGTACTGACCATTATCCATTAAATAATACGTATCCCACTGTTGCTGCCCCATCTTCTACTAGAACAACCAACAGAAACGTCAAACGCAAAGAAAATGAAAAAGATAATGATCGTCTTTTGGTCAGCGATGATGAAAATGAATCCATTAAAAATAACAATACAATGTTAATCACCAAGCCTTCAAAATTATTAAAAAGACCAAAATATGAATCAGACAGAGATCTCTTAGAAGAAGCAGAATACATTGGTGGTAATTGGTTTGTTCCTCTTCAAACCGCAAGCACAATTTTAGAAAATGCCGAAAAGAAATTAATTGATAATATTTTATTAAACAACAGACAAGTCACCAATTTAAATATGGACTATTTTCAACAAAATACTTTCGTACAAACCCCGCAAATTGAAAGTCAACAATTAGAAGATGACACTTCTTCAACATCTAGTGGATTTGAAGTAATTGATGATTTAATGGTGGAATTAGAAGAAACAAAAGAAGAGCTTAAGGATGTAACTGTTGAATTGGATGAAATTAAAAAGGAATTGAATGAGAAGATGGAAATTATTAAGATTTTAAAGGCAAGCAACAATAATCATAATGTTATGAGACAACAAGTTGAAACTTTAACTAGTAAATACGAAGCTACGTTAGAAGAAAAGAATAAAATCACTAGACAGTATAACGATTTATTAAATGATCTTTATAATAAGACCTATTTTTTAAATTACGAAAGCGATATTAAGAATAGAAATGACAAGTTAGAAAGTTTGTGTAAACAATTAGAACAAAAACGTGAGGAATTAACAGAAAAGTGTGAACAATTAGAAGAAAATCAATGTCAATTAGAAACCAAGTTGGAACAGTTATTAGAAAATAAAAGCCAATTAGAAGAATGCACTGAAAATCAAAGAAATGTGATTAAGGAAATGGAAAATATGATTACAATCAAACAAAACACAATTGAAGAACTCACATTACAAAATTCACAATTAATGTCTGCGTTAGAAAAGAAAGAAATGGATTATAACACTTTGCGCGCTATAAATAGAACACTAAAGGAAGAACTTGGTATTAGCTGTGAAGGAGAAGGAAGTAATGAAGAAGAAGATGAAGAAGTAGATGCTGAAAATGAAAAAGATAAGACTTATACTCCACCATCTCGCAAAGGTCCAAACAAATCTAAAAAAGATTCAACTAAAGATGCCAGCAAAAAAAGAAAGAAATAAATAAATATAGCATATCTTGTAAATAAAAGTTTTATTTTTTTTTACAAATTAATCAATTTATTACTCAATAAAGTTATAAATTAAAAAAATTATAATTATTTAATTGAAGCCGTTTATTTAATTATTTCATTAATTATAAACCATAATTTGTTCAATAATTAATTTAAAATAAAAATATATGTCACACAAACTCTAACATCTATTAGTTTTATAAAATCATCTATTTACAATTAATTACAATCAATTTATTTGAATTAATAGCATTTATTTTTTTATTTGTATTACATATTTTATTTTTAAAAAACAAAGTGAAAAAAAAATAAAAAATAAAACATTATTTGATCATACTAAAAAAGTAAATTACTTATTTTATTTTTATTAATAATAAATAAAACTATTTATAAAAGAGCTATTTATTAAAATAGTTATTAATCTTTTTAGTTGTCCAATCAATTTAATGTCCAATCATTTTATTAACCAATCAATTTAACAACCAATCATCATCAGTTTAAATTTAATATAAATAGGTCCTTGCAAATATTATTTTAAAAATCAATTACAAAAAAAAAACCCAAACTCAAACACAACGCAAAACAAGAAATATAGAAAAAACAACAAAAGAACATAAAAAGTGACTAAAAACATTTATTTAAGAAACTTAATTGTTAATGAATTAGAAAAAGATAAGAAGATAATTAAGAAAGATAAGATTAACTAATAATTAGAGTTGAAAATAAGCAAATTAGAAAAGATGAACGAAGTAAACATAGAACAATAGATAACTGTAAAAAAAGAAGAAAAAAAAGAAGAAGTGGTATTAGAATTAAGAATTTAGATAATCGAATTTTGAAAGATTTGAATTTTATGAAATTATAATAGTTATATAATAGATTATATAGAATAGCTAAAATGGAATGAATTTACAATTATTTACAGAACGTAGTTATTGTAGACTATTATTATAGAATATCATTATATATTAATTATTATTGTTTAAAAATTACAAATAATTTATTATCGTAAGAAAATCAAATAAGAGAAAGTGTATTTAAATTATTTATCTAAAAAGATAAAATAAGAGAAAGTGTATTTAAATTATTAATGTTATTATTATAATCATTTAATAACTTATATTGGAAGAAGATTAAATAAGAGATATTAAAACTGTCCACACTTCATAGGAGATGGATTATTGAATTTAAAAAGTTTGACCCATTTAAATATTCAAGGTTCCAACATAGAAGATAAATATTTAATGAATTTAACAAATTTACTATACTTGAACATTTTTAGTTGTCAAAACATAAAAGGAGAATGT
>CADWAF010002770.1:0-132914 GCA_902984215.1 Willaertia magna | reverse complement strand
AAGATGTTTTGGAAAAATTGAAGGAAGAAGAAAGAATAAAATTACAAGTATTAGAAGAGGTGAAAAAACTAAAAGAGTCCTTAGAAAAAGCTAATAATGAGATTAATGAATTAAAAAACAACCTAACAACCCCAAGATCATATGGTTCTAACAATTCTAATAACAACACTAAGAAGATTATAAGTGCTACAACTGTTAAAGATTTCTACAAAGCCCTCTGTTTCTCCAAGGCAACAAGAAATTCAGCAGCAACAACTTTTGAAACAACAACAAGAGTTTGAAAAGAAACAAAAAGAAATGGAAAGAGAATATTAAGAAAAAACAAAGAAATTACTTGAGGAACAGCGAAAAAGATTCAATGAGGATTTTGAGAAAAGAATATCTGAACTACAAGTCGAAAGTAAGAATAGTGCTGAGTTGGAAAATATGTTGACTAACTTAAAGTTAAAAAGTAAACAGCAAGAAGACAAAATATCTCAATTAACTAAATTTATTCAAGAATCAGAAGTAAAATATAACCAAGAACTAAAACTTGTCAAAGAAAAGAGTAATATATTACAACAAAATGCTCTTTTTGAACAAAGAACAAGAATAATGAAATTAAAGAAACAGGCGGGTGCACTAAAGGGAGAAAAAGAAACATTAAAGAAAGAGATGCAAGCCTTAATGAAACACACTCTCCTTTCCATAAATAAGATATCAAATGGTGGACTTAAACAAATGGAAGAAACTGTACAACAATTAAACGAGCTTTACAAAAAAGAATTAAAGGAAAGAAGAAAACTTTACAATGAACTTCAAGACCTTAAGGGAAATATACGTGTCAATTTAAGAGTTAGACCTCTTTTAAACGAAGAAACAGAGGCTTGTGTTGAATGTTTTTCAGAAACGAAAGAGGTTAAACTTATTGATAAAGAAAATAGAAAAATATATAAATTTGAGTTTGATAATGTTTTTGGAATTGATTCTACCCAAGAAGAAGTATTTGAGGATGTGAAACCTCTTGCTACATCAATTTTAGATGGCTACAATGTATGTATTTTTGCCTATGGACAAACTGGAAGTGGAAAAACCTTTACAATGGAAGGTCCTATGAATAATAGAGGTGTAAATTACAGGACTCTAGATGAGTTGTTTGAAATGATTAAGGAAAGGAAACTAGAATACTCGTACACAGTGGAGGTAGCAGTAATGGAAATATATAATGAAAACCTACATGACTTACTTACAAAAGAAAAAACAAAACTTGACATCCTTATGAGTAACAAGGTCTCTATCCCTAATCTCTCTAAAAGAACTGTTAACTCATCTGAAGATGTTAGAAAGGTTTTATCCTCTGGATATGAAAATAGAGCTGTGGGAAACAACAACGTAAACGTTCACAGTTCTCGTTCCCACTGTATAGTAAGTGTTTTTGTTGAGGGTATCAACCACATATCTCAACAAAAGATTTTTGGAAAGTTGCATTTGATAGACTTGGCTGGAAGTGAAAGGTTAAAAAAGACTTCAGCTGAAGGAGACAGACTTAAGGAAGCACAAAATATCAATAAGAGTTTAAGTGCTTTGGGAGATGTAATATCCTCGTTGGCCTCTAAGAAAAAAGGACATATCCCTTATAGAAATTCTAAGTTGACCTCACTACTTCAAGACTCTTTGGGTGGAAATAGCAAGACGCTAATGTTTGTAAATGTTAGTCCATCCAATGACAGCTGTTCTGAAACCTTTTGTTCACTAGGATTTGCTCAACGGGCTAGAAAAGTAGAGCTTGGAAAAGCAGAAAAGAACACACAATAGTAGTTCACTAAAACTAATACTATTTATTTGAATCTACTTTACTAATGTCTTTTTGTTTTGGAAAAGAGTTTCAGTTTCAATTTGGTCTATAATTAAGTTTAACCACTTTTTAGAGTCATTTTCATTAGGGAATATCAACCTCACTTGTTGCTTTATGTTTACGTCCTCATACTGGACTAGTAATGTATTTGGATAGGTATCATCGAAAGCAACCCTAACAGAAGGCATGCCATTCTTGTCAATGGAATCCAAGTGGAATTTGTAAATTTTGTAACTTAGAGTTCTAAACCTTTTTGGAGATCTCACAACTAGTAAGTCATTAAATAAAAATATTTTGGAAATAACAATTCGGCCTCGTTTTCCTACTCTTTGTACATGAACACTGGATTTGATAATTCTTCTGTAAGGGGTAACCAAAGAAGGAATTTTAAGGTACTTTTGTAAGGAACACAACTCTGCTAAATCATTGTTCTGTTTTTGCTTTTCGTTGCAATGGTTCATGAAAGTTCTCAAGTCAGAAATGCAATTCTCTAGCTTTGCACAAAATTCTAATGACAAAATTTCATTTGGGTAACAGTTAAAATATTCAATTAAAAGGTTGTAATATCTTTCTAATGATTTGAAGGGAAGAATCAAAAATGATTCAAAGTTACAGTTAGTTGACTTGTTTTCAATTAGAGTTTCAGTAATAATTCTTAATTTTAATCTAAAATTTTCACTTCTTTTACTTGATAATCTAACTAACTT
Source organism: Willaertia magna (assembly GCA_902984215.1). Classification (NCBI taxonomy): domain Eukaryota; phylum Heterolobosea; class Eutetramitea; order Acrasida; family Naegleriidae; genus Willaertia; species Willaertia magna. Next base: position 130,373 of record CADWAF010002770.1, on the reverse strand, counting down.
AATTAAATGTTGACAATGATCTACTAAACTACAATACATCCTAAATTGTGGAACATAAGTTTGAATAACGTCAATAAATTTTTCTTCATACTTCATATAATTATTAATTGTATTCTTGACAATCTCATCTTCATTTCCAATTGTCTCTCTATTATTATCAAAACTTGGCAACTGTTTTTCAATCTCAACCAATGATTCTAAATCACTAAGGAATAACTTATTGATCTTAATAACCAATTCAAGTTCATCTAAAGCTAAACATTCAATACTAGAATTATTTTCACTCATATCTTTATAGTTTTCCCTGATCAAAGGTAGAAATTGTTGTTCCAATACCTCTAAAGATTTTACATAATATCTTTCAGCATCAATAAATTCTTTAATTATAAATTTCCTTCTAGCTCTCTTCAATCCTTGTTCTCTACAATATAAAGATGGTTTCCTTACTGTTGTTTCTGTAACAATAGTACTCTTATCGTCTCCCTTTGTAGTATCATCTACCTTAACCTCTTCTTCTTCAATAATAACACTATTACGAATGGAATTTCCATTTGCCTTAATAACTTCAATGGCACATTTAGTAAAATCAGTATCATCAATCTTTAATGCATGATTATGATGATCGTGGTGATTATTTTCATCGCATTGACAAGTGACTAAATTACCACCACATTTACAATTCATTTCTGTAATAATCTTCGTCTTTTTGCTACTAACTGGAATTTTATGTACATCATGAATATTAAAAGTTTCGGTGTTTGTAAATAAGAAATTATTATCACAATTATTACTATCTACACTACTAATTAATAAACTAGTAAATAATAATTCTTTTTTTTGCCACAATTCACGCTCTGAAAGTAAAACCTCGTTCTTCTGTTTTTCAATGAGAAATTTACTTTCCAACTCCCTTAATTGATTTATAATTGAAGAACAATTCATTCTCTAACAACACTTTTCAATGACAAATTAAATTGTTACTTTTGTTTTTGAATATCGGTGATGAATGTATTCTCTAGATTTTAAAACAAAATCTAATGAAATTCGTGCCTTGCCTTAAACAGAAAAAAGAAGATTGCATGACTTTCACCTTACATGATCAATCCCAACTTAATTGTTCTCCTTTTATCGCCGTAATTATTGAAAATTCAAGGTTCTTTACTTTTAAAAGTTGATGAAAACGGATGTTAAGTATTTGGAAAAGTAAGGAAAGCTAATAAGAACGTCTTTGCTTTTTGATTGTCTTGCCTATTTAAAGTAAAAATTAAGCAAAAAATAAGAAATTCTTGATGATTTTAAAGTGGCGTAATGATTATTCATGAAAGGCTAGTTTTCTTATCTGAACAATGGCATCCAATAAATAGATTTAACGTTGTTACTGAGCAATTTGTTTTCTTTCCTTATGCTATGGAATAGTGCGACATTTTTTTTGGCGGTAAAAAATGTTTAACGGTAATGATGATAATGTCAAACAAAAACAAGAGAAATGTAGGAAACTTAGAATGTTATTTTCACCTCCCGAGTTATTGAATGAAGATGGTTCAATTGATGAATCTTATTTCAGACCAAACCCAAGTAAACTATTTAACTCTGATTGTTTACAAAAACTTACCTGGAGTAAAAAGGAGGATGAAGCTTTGAGAGAAGGAATTAAAGAGTTTGGAGAAGATTGGACAAGTATAATTTTGAAATATCTACCTGACTGGGATGCATTGGAATTGAAAGAAAAGACCAAGGAATTAGGTTTAAGTACTTTCCTTAAAGAAGAAAAAGAAAAACCTAATTCCAAAACTAAATCCGATAAGAAAACTAAACAAACAAAAAGTAAATTATCAAGTACTAATAGTAATAATAATAAACAAAAGAAGAGTAGAACGAAAAAAAAGAAGGAAAAGATTATAGAAGAAGAAGATGTACATTACTCGGAAGAAGATAACAACAATAATGATACTTACTCTACAAGATTAAGAACAAGACAAGTAGTAAAATGTTATAGAGAGATAAGTAGTGAAGAAGAAGAAATGGATTAAATACCTTAAAAAAATGTTTCCTTCCGATATTAACAATAGTACTTTAGAAAAAGAAAGCCTTGTAGAAAACTCTCTCTATTTTTTATCTATTATTTATTGGGTCATTGGAATAAGTCTTTACTGTATGAGGTTTGTTAGTAAAGATTTTCATGATTTATTTCAATATGGAAGATTTTCTAATGTGGATTGTCAACAAGATAAAAAACAATCATCCATGTTAAAATTATTTATGTTCCCTATCATTTCTGAACCTTATCATTGGAGGATTATTTATACAGTTGGATTTATACTAATATCTTTCTATTTATTATTTAATTATCCATCATTAGAAATATTAAAGATAATTATTATAGTTTTATATCAATTACAATTATTAAGGAGAATAATAGAAGTTTGTTGGAAACAACCTTGGGTAACACCTTACAGAAAAGTTGGTTTCTTACTATTTGGTAGTGGTGTGTCTTACTATTTATTTTCAAGTATTAGTTTAATCCTTTCTGTAAGGAATTCAACTATTGAAATTATACCATTTCTTATTGGCTTTATATTATTTACTTACTCTTGGTATCATCAATATAATTGTCATGTTATTCTCTATCAATTAGCAAAAGAAAAGAATAATTACAATAAGGGTTATCAAATACCAAATGGTGATTTATTTCAATACGTTTATTGTCCACATTACTTTACAGAGATTTTAATATATCTATCTTTAAATATAATTTTACAATTCCAACAAGTTTCATTATTGTAAGTAGTATATTTTCGCAGTGTTAAATCTTAACCATTAGATTATGTCTTTTATTCACCATGTTAAACTTAATTTACCATTCATTAGAGACAAGAGAATGGTACAAGTTAAAATTTTCACAATTACCAACAAATAGAAAAGCAATCATTCCATTTATATTATAAATAAATAATTTATTGATAAACACTTTCAGCAAGTAATTGTTCAATGATTGGTTTCAATTGAATAGGTTCAGTATCCTTCTCAAATCTAGCAACAACTTCACCTTTTCTATTAATTAAAAACTTTGTGAACATTTCAACAATAGAAAAATCTTCATTCTTTAAAGCTTTTGGATCTTTAACAATTTTCTTTTCTAATTCTTCAGCTCTATTCTTTAAATAATTAAATACATTATGTTCATGAATACCATTAATATGAACTCTATCCATTAATGGGAAATGACAATCAAATGTTTTTTGTACTGCATGCTTTAATCTTGCTTTATAATGAGCTTCATGTTCATCTGGTGTTTTTAATTCTTTATATGTTTTATCTTCTAATTCTTTTAACTCTTCTACTTTACTGTGTTCATCACTAATAATCATATCTGTAGTTCCACATGGGAAAGCTAACACTGTAAATCCATCGTGTTTATATTGTTCAAATAATTCTCTTAATTCACTTAGTTGACTAATGTATGGATGGGTTTGAAGTGATTCTTTTACATGTAATAAAGCCTTTTCATCAAGATTTATAACTAAACAAACATTCTTATTGAATGAATTGAATGGAATGACTTTTCCAGAAATATCTTTAGCTGAAAGATTAAAGAAACTTTTATTAATTAAAGATTTATGAAATTGTCTAATGGTTCTTGTGGTTTTTAAAAAAGAATTAATTGTTGATGCCTTGTGACTTAATCCACTAACTGTTGATGCTTTAATCATTTTGTTTTTTTTAAAAAGTTTAATTTTACTAGGTCCACTTTTTCAAAAACCAAAAAGGAATGATGACAAGGGCCAATTAGGGTTTTAAATAGATTTGGATCTCATTACTTTTGAAACATTTATAAAGACTCTTTTAGAAATAAAGTATTTTAATGTGAGTGGTATTGACACTGCAATGGTAAAGAGCAAAAGCTTATTCAAATGGTGGAGAGAAACTATAGTGTCATCTCTTTGATGTTTATCTTCTATTTTTGAAAAGTAAAATTTATATAGAAAGTGATACGGATGATTGGATTTTATAAATACATCTTTTGGCGATATTCCTTTTTGATATTTTTCTTCTAAATAACTTAAATATTTTAATTTAATTTGTTTATCTGTTAAATTAATACCTTCTTCATGTAATAAATCGTGAATGAATTTTATTTGATTTGCAATTTCCTTATCTTTTTTATCGTTAGGAATGTTTAGATAGTGAGCCAATGTTTCTCCATCATTGTTTTTGTCATTATTATTTATTTTAATATCACTACAAATATTGTACTCCCGAAAAGATAAGTATTGTTGGTATTCGTTGGCGTGTTTTTCTCTAGACATTTTTTACAAAATATTTTTACAATAATAATAAATTATTTTTTTAATTGCTGGGCTAATAATTTTGTACTACACGCATTTCATTAATAAATTATTTACAAATTATATAAATGCATCATCTATATCTGTTTTAACTAGTAAGCTAGAAAGTATCAATGACCCAGAACAACCAGGGGGTATAAAGATGGGAGTGTTATTGTTTGTGTTCGATTTTTCCTGATGGTAAGGTTCTAACCTAGTTAAAAATTCTTGCATTCTTTTATATGTTGTTATTTGTGTAAATTGAAATATATTTATAATACTTACAATTCAGTTTCATTAATCTTTATGAAATCAATTAATTCTTTACAATCCACAGATAATTTTACTTTTTCTTTTGTTTTTGATAAATTTGTTAAAATTTTATCAAAATATACAAAACATATTTCAATCATATCAAGAGTTATTGGAATGTTTAATGCAGTCATTGGTTTTTGACTTATATCATATTTTGATGAATAAATCTCAAAATCTCTAACAATTATAATAATAGTTCTTAATAAGCCAACACTAAAATCTAAATGTGAGTCTAATAAATCTAATAATTGTCTATTTGTATTAAAATTATCATTATTTCCTTTCTTTCTTTTTGAATTATTGTTATTTATCACTAATAATTCTTTCATTATAAAGGTTTCAAGAAGAAAAGAAAGATTAGGTCCTTTCAATTCACTAACAACACTTGATACAGTTGTATTTATATCTTTTTCAACATTATTTAACTGTGTTAATTTAGTAACCCTCTCTTTCTTATGCGTCACTTCTCTTTCTTCAATTTCTTTCTTTTTTAATAATAATGGAATAATCTTCTTACAATCATTTAACCAATTAGTTTGATATTCCTCAATTTGAGCTTCTTGTTTATCCCAATATCTAAGTTTCAACCACATTAAAGCTTGTTTCGCTGCACAAATCAATAACTCTAAATGAGGAAATCTTTTATGAGAAATTTGATTTCTTATGTCCAATAAGATTTTTGGACAATCAGCGATTGTTGTATTTACTGACATATGTCCTACTCCTTGTTTACTTGACAAATTAGAAAATAAATTAACAAATCTTACAATAGCATTACTTAACATTTGTTCCTTAACTGAAGAATTATTTGAGGTAATAATAAGACCTTCTACTAAATAGAAAGTTGTTTCTATTATAACCGGCACTTGATCCCTATATTTCTGTCTCCATAAAGATAATGTAGATAAGGCTTCTTGCATATTATTTACGAGTAATTGTTTTACATATAACCATTCATTCCAATTAGTCCAAACTGTTAAGGGGCATTCCGAATTATGGATATCTGTCTTAAATCTTAAATGTTGTTCCATAGCAAAATTACGTTGTTTATCGGGATTAATTTCATTATAATTATGTTTATTTAAAAACTTTTGTTTTTTAATTTGAGCAATTAATCTATTTTCATTATTCCTCTTTTTAGTTCCCTATATCATTATCACCATTAACATTCAAGTATTGTCAACAACCCGATGATACCGCACAGAGCAAAACAATGTTGTCAGCAACAAAGAAAAAGAAAGAAACCTACGGAAGGCTGATTTGGCATTTTTATTGAAGTTTGAATTTACAATTCACACAAAAAGTTGAACAAAAAAATGAAAAGAACGAAACAACAAGTTGTTGAAGAAGATAAACAAATTGTTAAAAGTGCAAAGATTGAAACAATACGTAGGAAAAAGAAAGAATTACAAGAATTACAAGAAAAAGAACAAAATCTTTTAAGACATCCATCTGAAGATATAAAAGAATTTTTAGAAAGTAAACATGAAGTACCATGGCGTATTTCTGTATCAACAAAAGAACCATTTTCATTTGGAGAATTACCTAATAGTTCATTATATTTAACATTTTGTTCATTAAACTTAAAAGATAAAAGTAATGAAGTTGTCGCTCCAAAAAGTATTTCACAACGTCAATTAGAAAAGGAAAAATTAAAAGAAATATATTTAAAAAAAGAAAAGGAAGGAGAAGATTTAAAACAAATAGGATGTGTTTTACAGGTTTGTGTACAAGATGATGAAAAGAGAAGAAAATTTATTTTAGCTAATTTATCTTTCCCACATCAAACAGAATTTAAATTACATCATAGATTTAGTGAAGAAGAAGTATCTAAACTTACATTTGAATTAAAAGGAAGACCTAATTTAATGAAAGAAGAATGTGAAAGCGTTGATTTACAGGGTTTTATTGTTTTTAATGAAAAGGCTACTTTTGAAGATAAAGCTAAAACACTATTTCGTATGAAACGTAATTATCGTACACATATAATAGATGAATTAAAGAAAACTAAATATGATGATGAAAATGCACCTTGGATTAAAAGTAAAAAAGAAAAGTTTGAAAAGGAAAAACAAAAGAAAGAAGAAGAGGAAGAAGAAGAAAATCAATTAATTGATGATCATACGGAACCAAAACAATTTGTAAGAGATGGCGTTGAAATACATAATTTATTTACTACCCATGGTAGAAGAGCACAAAAAGGAGATAAAGTTTCAATCTATTATAAGGGTAGATTAGATCCAGATCATGTTAAAACATTTGATAGATCTACAAGAAAAAATCCATATGTTTTTCGTTTGGGTTCAAAGAAGGTTATTAAGGGAATAAATATTGGTGTAGAAGGAATGACAACAATGGCCATTAGAAGTTTAGTTATACCTCCTGAACAGGGATTTGGTGAAGATGGTATTCCAGAAGTTGTTCCTCCAAATTCAACCCTTTATTATGATATTCAAGTATTAGAGATAATACCAAAGAAGAAATATGATGCAGAATTATTACAAAAGAATAAAGAAAAACAAAAGAAAGAGAATACAAAGAAAGCTAAAAAGTCAACTAAGGAAATTACAAAAGATATGGTTGATACTAAAAAGAAGAAGAAAAAATAAATTTATATTTCTTCTTGTTCAGTTGATTGTTGCTTGTCATTATCAGCCTCAGATAAAATAGAATCTACAAATTGTTCAGGATAGAAAGGTTTTAAATCCTTAACAGATTCACCCAATCCTATGTAAATAATTGGGATTTTAAGTTCATTTGCAATTGCTAGAATAGTACCACCTTTTGCACTACCATCTAATTTAGTGACAATAATTCCAGAAACTCTAACACGTTTTTGGAATAATTTAGCTTGTTGTATTGAGTTTTGACCAATTGTACCATCTAATACAAGCCAAACATGATCAGGTGCACCTTTCCTAGCTCTAGAACACATTTCATTAATTAATTGTAAATCTTTCATTGAACTTTCTTGATTTTGTAATCTTCCAGCAGTGTCTACAAATACAACATCAACATTTTCATTTAAAACAGATTGATAAATAGCTTCATAAACAACACTTTCTGCAGGTATTTTATAACTAACTTGACGTATATTCTTTGTTTTAACTTGTACTTGCTTATTTTGATTTTGTAATCTTTCGGATTCAGTTAAATCAACAATTGAACAGTCACTTGTCCTTTTCACCCAAGTATTTAACTGTTCTGGAGCAGCAGCACGAGTAGTATCTGCAGCAGCAACAACCATGTGTTTAACAGTCCCTGATTCACGATATTTATTTAATAATTTACCTATCGTCGTAGTTTTACCACTTCCATTCACTCCACACATTAAAACAACAGTTGGTCTATTCTTTCTATTTATAGGAATTAATGGAACTGAAATCTCTGATTCTTTTGTGTTTTGTGTTTGTTCTAATCTTTTAATTAATTGTTGTTGAAGTGGAAAGTTAAATAATTTTAACATTTCTTCTTTAAGTAATTGTTTCATTTGAGGTATTTCTTCTTCTTCTTGTTTCTTTTCATTATAGATATTTTCAATATTTTGTACTCTTGTTTTCATTCTTGTTAATAATAATTGTGTTGTGGAATGACCTACATCACTCGAGAGTAAAGCACTTTCTAAAAGTTTAAAATCATCTTCATTAAAGATTTTTCGTTGTTTTGTTCCCACAAATAAACTTCCTACTTTTGATAAGAAATTTGAACTTGTTTTACTTAAACCTCCTAGAATTCTATTTATTATTTCGTTATTTTATCGGAATGAATTAGAAGATACGCTGGTTGTGAAAAAGCTTACCTGTTAAAAATCATTTTTTTTGTAAAAATAAAAACTTTGTAAAATATTAAAAAATAAATTGTTGATTTATAAATAAATCAAATACATAGATTAATTAATTTTCATAGCAAATCAAAACAAATGGAAGTCCAGTTTTTCAAAAACAAGTCATTAATTAATTTAATTTTCTGAAATTTACGAAAACAAAATGTTCAAATCACAAAAAATTATCTCACCACTTTTCAACAAAGCAACAACAATGACCGAACTATTTGTTGGAAAAGAACACACTAATAAGTATGCTCAATTCAGACCTACCTATCCTATTGAATTATTCCAAACTATTTTTTCAAATATTAAAACTAACAAAGAATCAATTATTGCACTTGATGTTGGTTGTGGAAGTGGTCAAGCAACAAAAGAGATTAATAAACTTTGCAAATACTGCATCGGAATAGATCCAAGTAAAAATCAAATTCAACAAGCAAAACAATTAAACTTAGAAAATGTTGACTTTATTGTTGGAACGGATGTTGAATTAGTTAATGTTATTAATAATCATGTCAAAGATAATGAGCAGAATTTATCAGCAAATATTGAAATTAACTCTAATAGTCCAAAATTAACATTTGATTTAATAGTTGTAGCTCAAAGCTTACATTGGTTTGATTTTGAAAGGTTCTTCCAACAAGTTGATCAATTATTAAGTAAAGATGGAGTGTTCGCTGCGTGGACCTATATCTTAAATCATTTTGAAGGGGAGAATGGTGAAGAAGCAACTAAGGTATTGAATGATTTTTATAAAACAATTTGGGAAGGTGGTTATTGGAGTGAAAGAAGAAAGTTAGTGGATGAAAAGTATGAAACTATTCCTCACATTCCATATAAAGATAATATCAAGAGAATTGTTGTTGATTATAAGGTGGATATGTCCTTAGAGCAATATATTAATTATATCGGAACTTGGTCTAGTATTCAGGATTACTCTAAAAAGAATGGTGAAGAAAAGAGTAAGGAATTGTTAGATCAGTTGTTAAATGATTTAAAGAATGCCTTTGGTTATGAAGAAAGTGTTAAGGTAGTTTGGCCTATCCATTTGGTTCTTACTAAAAAATTGAATTAAGGAATTTAACTAATCCCAAAAGAGAATTAGGCATGACTAAATAAATTTTGTTATTGTGAAATATTGGATTGGAACTTGAAAGATATTGTCTAGTAGATAATTGGTGGGTATTGAATAAACCAATTATTATGGCAGTCTGCTTCTTACAATGAAAAGTTTTTTTGTAGCTCATCCCGCCTTGCAAACACTACAAAAAAAAGTATTTAGCAGTAGATGTTAGATATACAAAAAAAAACATACATAAGATAAAATGGGTTTACTTGAAGACAGCGTTGTTAAAGTTAAAGGAATGGGTTTAATCATTCTTATCGTTAACATTCTTTTCCCAGGTATTGGTACAATCTTAGCTGGTATTATGACTGAAGAAAAGGAAAAGTCTCAATCCGCAATCATTGTTGGTGTATTACAATTCATTTTAACTTCATGCTTCATCGGATGGTTATGGGCAATCTACACTGGATTTATGATTATGAAGGCTTCTGAATAAATAATTATTAACTATAAATCTAACCAATAAACATACCTAACATTAATTTGCTTGTCAATATTATCTATGTTTTATCTCTAATTTACATGTTCGAAACTTATTTGCCTTCAAAGACAGCCAATTAGCATAAACCAACCGTTTACAAACGTTGTTTAATGTTCATGAACTTTTTAGCCCACCCCGCCTTTTTGTACTGTAGAGTAGCAAGAAAAACTACAAAACAAGCATTATAGCTTGATCTAAAGTTCAAAAAAAAAAAATGGGTTTACTTGAAGATAGCGTTGTTAAAGTTAAAGGAATGGGTTTAATCATTCTTATCGTTAACATTCTTTTCCCAGGTATTGGTACAATCTTAGCTGGTATTATGACTGAAGAAAAGGAAAAGTCTCAATCCGCAATCATCGTTGGTGTTTTACAATTCATTTTAGCATCATGTTGTATTGGTTGGTTATGGGCAATTTGGACTGGTATTCAAATCATGCAAGCTTCAGATTAAGGTACAAACACAGGTTACAAACAGTAATTTATCCAATAAACCTCCATTACTTAGATTACATTACTCTAACCATCTTTCACTGAAACTTTGTATTCATCAACACTTGTTGTTTATCTGTTAAATTTAACAATTTATTCTAAATGTACAATTAACAGCCTTAATGCGTAATAACATTTATAGTGAGAAAAGACTTTGAAGAAACGACTTCTTAGGTTGATAAATATCTGGTGTTGGTTGTTTCCTCTTCTTTTTAGTTTGTTCTCTTTCAGATAATCTATTGTCCATTAAATAGGTATTTGTATTGGATATTATCTCTCCTTCTAACTTTCTTTTTGAATAATTTCCACTCAAATAAGATGGCATTATATATTCTGGTATTAAGTCTTCTTCTGTTTGTTTGGGTTGTTTTAATAAAGCTTTAGGCATATCATTTATAGGTCTATTATATTGTTTAACTTTTTGAATGTATCTTTCTCTATCAAATAACGTATTTGTGTTTAGAGTATTTGATGATGAATTTAAATCAAACATTACAGATTTCTTTGGTTCTGTTGTTGATGTTTGAGTTTCATATATTTCGTCATCGGAATCTTCATCATCTTCATTTATTTCAATAGTTTTAGGTACATCCATAAACATGAATGCATTGCTCTTTGTTAATATAGTACTAGTTTGATGACTCGAATACTTCTTTTTCTCTATTGGCGGTGTAGAAGCCTTTGTCATTCCGGCAAGTTGATGGTACAAGTTTGGCATTTTTAAATCTTTAGACTTTTCATAGAGAACTATCAAAAGCCATTTTAAAAATTTAAAAAATTAATTTTAATTTAAAAAATAAAAAATAAATGCATAGACAACAACCCTATTCCAGACAAAACAAACAATTATCTAATCGTTTGGAAGATGAAGAATATTTATCTCCTTCTATAACTACTTCTTCCCCGACAATTAAAAAAAGTGATAACCTTCCAATCACTCAAAAATATAATAATAATCAAACAACAGATAAAAAAACAATTAAAAATAAAAAGTGGATTTTAATTTTCTTAATTTTAATTCATTTATTTATATTTTTTATTTTTTACAAAGAATTTAAAAATTCACCAAATGTTGAATGGAAAAATACAATTGACCCAGAAATTGATCATTTAACAAATAATTTAAAAATTAATGATGATAATGTAATTGATGAAATTATTACAAAAGATGAAATTAATAAATTTATTTTAGAAAATAATGAAAATTTAGAAAATAAGAAAATAAATAATAAAATAAATTTAGAAAATAAATATAATTTAGTAATTTTATATATTATTGAAAATGAAAATCAATTTGATTGGTTAAAAAAAGAATATTTAAATAAATTAGATATTTTAAAGAAAATGAAATTACAATTATTAATTGTCACTTGTCAATCTTTTAATGAAATAGATGACAATGAAAATATTAAAATTATAAATTTTGATAAAAATAATTTATTTTTATTAACTAGTTTTGGAATAAAATATATTTTATCACAAAAAATAAATTATACAAAATATTTAACAATCTTAGATCCCGGTTTTACAATCTTTACAAATAATAATTTAATTTTAACACCAAATTTAGAAATTGGTGAAAACAACAGTGATGGTAAATATAATGTAATTTACAAAAAATTAAGAATTGATGAATTTATTTTAAATAATTTAACAAACCCACAACAAACTTTACAAAATAATTTTTATTTAAATAGTTTATTTATAACTCACGTTTATGATAGTCCTTTAGATAGAAATCATTTTGTAAATTATAAATTTGAAAAACATTTATTTGAAGATAATAATTTACAAACTAGTAATAACCTATTATGGTCACATCGTTATCCAAATTTATATTCTGAAGTTTTTAAATTTAGAGGATTTGGTTTACAAAAAGAGTGGGAAAATCAACATTATTTATTTTCACCTTTCAATGATGTGACATTTAAAGATGAATTTAAAAAATTACCAAATGTTTTATGGTTTTTTATGTCTTTAGAAAATTTACAGGAAAATGAAATTCTAGATTGTAAAAAATTATGGTTATATTTAGCAAATTATTTAGAAGAATATTATAATAATTATTCTTATGAAATTTCTTTTCATTTTATAAATGTTAGAAAAGAAATGACAAATTTTCTTTTACAAAATATTTTACAACAATATAAATTAAATAATAAAAAGAAAAAGATTGGTCCACCAATCTACATGTTACCACCACCTTATATTATAGAATATTTACAATCTCATGATTCTAAGAATAGTAGTGAATTATTAACTGATAATGGTTTTACTTTTTCTTTACATAGTTCATTAGATAGGATTTATTTATTAAATAATTTTATGGATAGAATAAAGTTAATTGTAAATAATAATAATAATTTAGATATTTACGTTGTAATTGTGTTTAATGCAAAAGAAAAAGATGATTGTATAAATAATAATGAATTATTTCAATTTATTAAAAGATATCAATCATTTTTAACTGTCAAATGTTTAGTAAATCAATTTCAACGTAATTCGTTAGATGTGGATCCAATGAATTTAAATGAAAATTTAAGGAAATTAGGAACTGATTATCCAATTAATATTTTAAGGAATGAAGCTTTATTATTAACTAAAACTAAATGGGTAATGATGTTAGATGCTGATTTTGTTGTTTCTGAAAAGTTGGCAGTTGACTTTTTTAAAAATTATGTTAGAAATACAAAAGATTTAGTGAAAGATAAATTAGAATTATTTAAAGATGAAACTGAATATTGGAAACGTTTAAAAATTAATAATAGAATGTCAATTTCCGAATTTTTAGAAAATGAAAAGATTGTTTTTGTAATTCCTGCATTTGAGGCATCAAAAAGTTTACAAAAATTACCAAATAACTTTAAAGAATTATTAAATAATATTAAAAGAGGAACTATTTCACCAATTTTACAAGATAAAGTACCTGAAGCACATCATAATGTAGATTATCCAAAATATATTGAAAGTAGTTTAACAAAAAATCCAAAATCATATCGGATTAAATCTTATTATCCATTTGAACCTTATATTATTGGTAATTTAGCTTATCTTTCCTTTTATGATGAAGATTTTATTTATTATGGAAATGATAAAGTTGTTTATCACATTCATTTAGCATTACGTTATTTTAATTATTTTGTTTTACCAAAACATTTTATTGTACATCAATATCATCCTTCTGGAAATTGGAAGAAAGAAAAAGAAGAAGAATATAAATCAAGGGTTGATAGAAAATTAAAAATGTTATTAAGAATGTTTTATAAAAAGTTATTATATTGGTATGGATTTAAGAGAGTGTCAACTTTCAAAAGGGAGAATCATGAAATATTATTTGGAAATTAATTTTGTTTATGATTATCACGTTTCAGTAAAGACAGGAGATGATATAATGGATGTTGACATTGTAGATTAGTATTTCAAGTAACTTGCATACTTGTAAAGTTTATGTTGTAGTAGTTTTAGTTCTTTTAAGTTGGAATGTACAATTTCTTACAAAAAACCAATTTCAGATTTTGTACATGTTTTGGTGGCAAGTATTGTTGATTAAAATAGATGAATATCACTCATCAAACTTCTCTTGTCATCAAACAACAATTTTAAAAAAAATAAAAAACCATTTGGATAAAAAAGCATATTTAAATAATGGGTAATGCTTCATCCTCTGACCTGTTAGTTGAAAGTATTGAATCCCTAGCGAACAATGATAATAACTCAACAAATAATTTAGAACAATATGTTGACATTAACACAATTATTATAAAAACAAAAATCCAATATTTCCTTCAAAATCATAATTATTCCACAGTTATATCAGATTCTATTCTTGATTTTATTTCTGAACCTTTAGGAAATGTTGATCAATTAAAACAAACTTATTTAGATCCAGATTGGAGAACTACATCCAAAATGTTTCAAATTTATGAAAATTTAACGCAAAAGGCTGTAAGCTTAAATATAACACCGAATAATGTTAACAATATAACTGGAATAAGTATGAATAATAATAATGTTACTAATAACAATAGTAATTTAACAAATAATAAGAGTCCAGTAATGAATAATAATAATAATGGTAGTAGTAGTAATAATAATGAACAAACTCAAGCTCTAACTACAAGTTCTGAGAAGAAAAATGTTCTTTCTATACTTTCTTCAAAAGATGTTATTCAAGAAGAAAAGATTCAAAATGAAAATTTAGAAGAAATTATTATAACTTCTAGTTTTTGTAGTCCTAGAAGACTAAAACGTAGAAGTTGTTCCTTAAATGATTTAACAACTCCTGAACTTTTCAATTTAGATAACATTTCAAATTCATCATCTAATACCAATACCCCTCATTCCCCAAACGTTTTTGTTAATAACAATAACCAATCTCCCTCAACAACAACAAGTAATAACAATAGTAATAATACCTCTTCTTCATCAGCTACAAGCAAACTTAAAAAAACATTATCCAACTTTCGTAAAGTACCAGCCTTAAACCTTCAACAAGGCTCCATCTCCCCCTCTTCACCTTCCCTCTCCGCTAGGGATAGTAAAAAATCACCTCGTTCCATTTTCGGAAAGAAAACAACCTCTTTTGAGGCTAGCAATAACAATAGTAATACTTCACTAAGTAATAATACAAGTATTAATAATACAAGTAATAGTAATTTATCACTTAAATCTCCTAGACATTTAAATGATTATAATGATGAAAATAGATCATTATTAGGAAGAAAGAATTCATTAGGTGATTTATTACAAGAACATAAACAAAATCATATAAATTCACCAATTTTAAATAAAACAATTGAAGAAAATGTTTTACAACAACAACAAGAAGAGAATACTTTATTATCAAAATCTAAAAGTTTATTTAAAAAGATTGGTTCTTTTAGAAATAAAAGAAGTGGAAGTGTGAATAACAACAACAGTACTACAAATAAAATTAAAGAAGAAGAATTAAATGATTTATATAAAAGATTTAGTGTTGAAAATGAATTAGATGAAGAATTAAAACAATTAAAATTAGAATATATTGAATCTATTCAATTAAAACATTCAAATCATTATTGTAATTCTCATCATCATTCATTTGATAATAATAATGAAAAAGAAGAAGAAGAAGAAGAAATGATACCAAATAGTTTAATTTATCAAAATGGTATTAGTTATTATTTGATGGAAATGGATAATATTGAAACCTTTAATTCTTTACCTTACTTTACACAAAATAATAATTATCAACAAGAGAAATTAGAATCTATTAAAGCAATGTTACTACATAAGAATAATCCATTAGAAGGATATCTTTCAGTTAAATTAGTTTTATTAGATAATAATTTATTAGACTTTATTTCATTAAAGGAGATTTTATCACCAATTAAGGAAAATTTATTTACAACTAAATTTATTGAAAAGTTTAAATGTGGAATATTAATTGGATCATGGTTGTTGTGTTGGGATGAAAGTAATTTAATTATACCTACAAAAGTCATTGAACCATTTGAACAGTTGACAGTTGATGTTGGAGTATTACATGTTGAAACTAATGTTGAAGAAGTTTTAATGAATTTATGTAATTTTATTATTGAATGGAATACAACAAGGTATTTTAAACAACCATCTGGTTGTGAAGAAGAAGGAATTGCTTCTTCTGTTTCTTCATCACAACTAAATAATACAACATCCTCTCAGCCATTACAACAACAACAACAATCATTAATTGAACATCGATTAAATTTATTAATGAAACAATTACAAAAACAACAAAATGAAAATTTAAAATTTACAGGTGCCACTAATTTTGATTTTGTATTTGAATTATTAAATTGTTTAAATATTAAATTAAATTTAGAAGATAATCCATCAATGAGAAGATTATTTAGTAATATAAGAAAATATGGATATTCAACATTAGAATTTATTAATGATGATTATAATAATATTAAAGAATTTAAAACACATAATGAATTGGATGAGTTTATCCATCAATTAGTTTCACATAATAATACATTTTCATTACAAAGACCATTAGATTGGGAATTATTAAAATGTTATGATAGATTATTTTGGATGAAACATTTAAGATATCCATTAGAAGAAAATTTACAACCAAATTATTTATTTGATACAACTATTAATTGTTATTTTAAACATCCATATTTATTATAATTTTGTAACAATAAATTTATAGAATAAGTGGTTGAGTAGAATATGCTATACCGTTATTCATCCCTAAAAATAACATTTCATTATTATTATTTGCTGTAGATAATGATGCTATATTTGTTATTGGTCCTTCCCAATCATTGTCATTTGTCAAAGATAATTCTAGTTTTCCATTGTAAATATCCCAAATACGTAAAATACTCTTTTCATCAATGGTTTCAGAACCTAACATTAACCATTTATTATTTAAAATAAATAATTTACAATCTTGTAATAAATTCTTCATAACTAATTGATTTTTAGGTATTTCATATGTCATTATTGATTGATTTAATTTACGTTTATCATAACAATACATATTCATTTGATTTTGAGATTTTGAAACACTTTTTACAATCCATTGATTATCATTTAAAATACAAATGTCATTAATCCATTCATTTTCATTTTTAAATGATTCTTCTTTTTTATTTCTTTTATCCCATAAATAGAAATTACTATTTCTATCAGAATAAATTAATTCATCTTCATTTATCCATTTTTGTACAATTATATCTGAATAATTAGAATTTAAATAATTTATAATTTTCTTATTTTCTAAATTATAAACTATACCTCCTTTAGTTAATCCTATTGAACATAAATTATTTCTATTTATAGAATGACAATATATCGTTCTTTTATTTACATTATAAATATTTTGTGTATTAAAATGAAATGGTGATTTAAATGTTAATAAATTTAAAGATCCAGATTTATAATTCCCACCCATCTCACTAATTAATATCTTTACATTATCTTCATTAATATCCATCACTGTTGAATTTGCTATTTTAGTACTACAATTTAACATTATCTGTTGCCTTACACTTAACCTCTTTTCATCATCTATATTATTAATCTCTTCTTCTTTTAATTCTGTCAAGATAAACATTGTATTTTGAGTTGAACTAGAATAGATTTTATTTTCAAAATGAAAAACTTGTAAATTCTCTTTTGAAACATCTTCTAATAGTTTAAAGTTATTTTCATTTAAATAATATTTTAAATTACAAAATGTAAAATCTTTTTTAATATTTGTAAATAATGATTGTTTTAATTTTGTTGTAAATAAACTTTTCTTTCTATTTATTAAAGTATTATTATTATTTATTACATTTTTATTAAAAGAAGATACTTTATTATTCTCTAAAAAAGAAGAAGAATACATCTTTAAAGAAGATGGAGGTGGTAAATTTACTAATTTACTAATTGATCTTTCTAATCCATTTTTTGGTATTGGAAAATATCTATTACGTTCTGAATCAAAATAATATCCATGAAGATTCTTTTGTTGTAAATTATTACTATTATTGTTGGTTGACTGATTATTATTATTATTTAAAGAAGAAGATGGAGGTGGTAAGTAATGTTCTTTAAAAATAGAAACGTAAGGTGTATTGTCATTTATTATATCTGCAGAGGTAGTGATTGAAGAAGATGAAGCTCTGGATCTATTTTTATAATTATTATAGTATTGTTGTTGTTTTTTACGTTTTTTATTATTATTATTCATTTTGTTTAAAGACTTTCTTCTTCTTTTCTCTTCCGATGATTTATTATTGTTAGGGTTGTTATTCTTTTGTTGTTTTGGCATTTTATTTTTAAAATTTTCAATTTTTCGGTCTCAGGCTTGCAACTTTTAGGAAGGTAAATTAAGGTTCTCAATAATAGACAACAATAAGGCTTACAGAGTAAATGAAATAAACCATTGGTTTTATTAATCCAATAATTATTTACAATAGGTAATTAAAGAGGCTTTTCACAGAAATAAATATTAAGTTGTTGTAAAAAGAATTTTAAGGTTTTATAAATATTGTTTAATACGTTTTTCTAGGTTCTCTTTTTAATGATAAACTAAATAACTCAGTGTCTTCTATTGGAATATAATCAGTTGTTAAATAAATAAATAATTCTAAATAATTTTCGTTAATGGTAACTTCTATTTCCTTATTCTTTTTAAATAGTTTATCAAAAAATCCATTATTATTATTGATAATATCTAATATATTTGATGGAATGTTATTTTTAATAAATTTTGTTCCTTCTTGACAAATAATTGGTGTTTTTTGTAATTTACAAGAAAACATTTCCTTCATTACAGTTGCCATCACTTTACATTTTGTAAAATTTAATACTTGATTACCATTACTTGTATCTTTTATAAAAGTGATATCTGAAAAAAATAGTCCTCTTTGTAAAATATTAAAAATTGTAAACTTTTTGTACAATAAAAATACTTACATATAAGGAATAAAATCAATATTATTTTCACTACTACTTTTCATTAAATTTCTTAAATTTTTGAAACTTCCATCAGAACGAAAACAATTTTTTATTTCTTCTAATAAATTTTGTAACTTTTTTGACATTAAATTATCATATAATTTATCTAGCGTTAGACGTAAACGATGAATGGCACCATTTTCAAACAATACATAAAAAAGTATAGTGGCATTGTAATCATTTAAATTAAAGAAGTAACAACATAGTTGTATAAGTTTTAAATAGTAATCAGCTCGTAAATCAACTGTTTCTAAATTCAATAAATAATTTGTAAAAAAATTTACAATATTATTACAAAAAGCAGGGTATAATTTTACAAAATATAAATCTTTAAAAAAATGTTCTTGAATATAATTTTCTTTTTTAAATTGAAATTGATTATACATTTCAAAGTATGTAATATTTATAAATAAATAATTTGAATAAACTAAAAAATTAAATATAAATTCATCTAAATTATTTTGTAATAATAAATCAATAGGTTCATTATTTTTAATTGCCTTAATAAATGGATTATTGTTAAATATTTCTTCGCGTTGTAAATTTTCTTTATTAAGTAATTTATTTAATTTTTTATAAATTTTAAAATCAAATTGTTTGTTAATTTTAAATAATAATCCTAAAATGGATTTACATTTTGTAATTAAATCTGTGTTAAAATTGTAATCTTTTATAACATTTAAAATTAAATAAATAAAATCTTCTAATAAAACTGTAAAATTATTTAAATTAAAACCATAATTTTTAATCCAATTTTCTAAAATAAATAAAATAAAACAAATTTCATTTTCTAATAAATAATTTTTAATTTCTACATTTAATAAATTTAATGGTTCGTTATAAAACTGTTTACAATAAAAATTATTTATTTTTAATTTTTTAAATGAAAATAATAAAGTCATAATTCTTTCAAATAATTTAAATAAAAATAAATCATCTGTAATTACAATAGATCGATTTGCTATTAAAACTTCCAAAATATAAAAACATTTATTTTCAATTTCTAAATTATTTATACTTTCAAATACTTTATTTTCATATTTTACAACATTATTTTGTTTATACAAATAAGCTAATGTATAAAAGAAGTTTAAATATGTATTTATATTACTATTAACCACATCAAAATTATCATAAAATAATGGAATTGTTTCATTATTATTATTTTCAATGATTGATGTTAATAATTCTAGGTAATCATTTTCTTTAATAAATTTATTCCAAATATTTTCTTCTAATGACACTTGACATATTTCTTTGAAGGTAGATAAATTTAATTCATTAATTTCATTATTTTTATATTTAATGTAAATACCATTGTGAAAGTGTGAAAATGAATTTTCATTATCTAAAAAGGAAGTGCAAAAAATGTTGTTTTGCATAAATTGAATTGTATCATAAAAATATTTATTGACATATTGATAACTCTTAAAATGTTCATATTTGGGAAGAAACGAAAATATTTGAATAAATACATCATGAATATCTAGCAATTGTTTTAACGACATTTTTTTGGCGTTGATTACAACAAAACAATAAAACCCATCTCTCCTACGGATTTGAACTAGCCAATTTGTTTGCTGCTTCTTTCCGCCAATTTCTATCTACAAATTTATTTCCTGCATTTCGAGATTTAAGGTCAATAATATAAAAGAATTTCGAAAACCCATAAACAACACAATAAGATCTTTATTTCCTATCTAAATAGGATTGTTATTAGAGAATAGTTATAAGGAAGAAGACCATACTTGCTTAACAGTCTAAGATAAATTGTAAGTGTATCAATCACTAACAATTTGACCTTATGACAGGATCGAAGTGCAATAACGCTAGGGTGAGAAAAGAATGATAACTGTCTGCCTTCCTTTTGCTTTTTAGATAGCTTAATATTTCAATTCACTAAATTTACGTTTCTTATAGTTTTCTTCATCATTAGCTGAAGATGACGTTGCGGTAGAAGAAAATTCTGTTCCAAAGAGTACATCATTTACTTGTGACATTGTCTTTTCAAATAATTGGTCCCTGTATGTTGCGTTTTGGCTAACATTAAATACACAACATTAAATGCACAACAAAGTAAAGAACCTTTACAATAATCATACCAATGAAGTACCGCTACTCTTCTATTCGTTTTATGAAATAACAAATTTCTCCTTGTAAAATCAAAATGACATAAGGTGACACCTGTCTTTTCAAATTCATCTTTAGAACAGGTTTCTTCAAGTATTGATGTTATTTCTTTTGATAATAAACTTTCTTTAACATTATCTTTTGTAATATTCATTAAATATTTTTCATAAAAAGTAAAATAACGTTCTTTTAGCACATTTCCATAATTTTCAATAAAACACAAAATATAAGTACTTAAATTAGGGGCGCCATATAAATTTTTGTAACAGGCAAAATCAAGACAATCATAACTCTTTGCGTAACTGTGGTTCCAAAAAGTTGAATGTATTTCTCCCAATGCTAACATTGCTTGTTTACCTCTTTCTAAAGTTGTTCCCTTTTCAAAATCAAACTTTTCATGTTTAAAACCACTATCTCTTAAATAATTAGTAACTAAAATCATACTATTTTCATCGTAAGTAAATCATTTTTGGAAGTATAAAATATTTCTTATTTTGGTACTTTTCAGACTTGACATGTTTATAAAAAAGACATTCACGATAATGATATCTCATGAATTTAGTAAATTCAGTGTTTTCAGAACAATATAATTTAAGAAAATACTTTTTTGAGAGAAAATCATTATTTGTAGTTTTATAAAAAACTGTTAAACAAAAATTGAAATGTAATATTTGTTTAAATGATGGTTTTTTAATACTAAAACTATCTATTTTATCATCTTTTAGAATAGATCTAACATAGTCCAATATTATTCCATTAACGTACTCGGCCATTTTTTTTGTTTGACAATGTCCTGTGAAAAGAGGAATTATTTAATTAACAAGGTTGTTTTTGTAATCAGAGAAAACACAAAAATAAAGACCAAGCCCGCAATAATTTAACAAAAAATATGTTGACAATATGAAATTAAATCACATCATTTTCTCTTTTCTATTAATTGTTATTTTCATTTATTTAGTATTTTTATCATTTCTTTCTACAAAATTAAAACAACCAGATCATCACAATGATGATTCCGAAAAACAACAGCAGTCAATCACTGACAATTTAAAATCTTCTGAAAAGAAAGAAAAAAAGAAATTTAAAAATCTAAATCTACCAATATACTCTTCACACTTTTGTAATGGAGATAATAATGATATTTCCAATTTTAGATATAGAATATGTCACTTTAAAAACATATGTTATGCTCCATTTCATAAAAAGAAAATTTGGTTCTACTTTTCAAATAACAATAACTTTCAATTAATGAATGGAATAAATAGTGAAACAAGTGAATTTATTTTAAATCAATTTCCAAATCCATTTGTTTTATTAAAACGAGCAGATGATGATAAACAAGTATTAACTCCATGGAATTTACAAATTTTAAATTCTCCAATTCCCTTAAAGAATGATGTGGAAAATAATAATATTAATGGATACAGTGCTGAATTTGATGATAGTTCAGAGGTTGTTGCTTTGTATGATGGTTATTGGATGGAGAATTTAGTATGTAGTATTTATTTTTAATTTAACTATTAATTTAATTAAATATTGTAATGGTTTAAAATATTTAGGGACATTTTATTAATGATGATTTGTATTCGGTATTTGCTGGGTTGAGATTATTTAATTTAACAACAAATCCTAAAGAAATACGTTTATTATTAAATTCTGATTGTTCCATGTTTTATGATATAAAAGAAAATGACAGATGTCAAAGATTTTTTAAAGATTGGAAACCTTTAATTTCAAAATTAAAAGAATTAAATATAAACAAATATGAAGATTTTATTCCTTTATTAAATACAAGACAACCAACTAAACTCATATGTTTTAGAAATTTAATTACTGGATTAACATCTTTAAATTTTTACAATCATAACCACATAGGTCATTCTAATTTATTTTATGAATATAGAAATCATTTAATTTCACAATTAGGTTTAAATCCATATTTTAAACCGAAAAAACAGAAAATTATAATTGCTTATAAATCTGAAAAGGAAAGAAGACATATTGTTAATTTTAATGAAATGATTAATTTTATTAAAAAAGAATTTGGTGATTTAGCTGAAATTCAAGTTGAAAAGTTTTATGATAAATCAGCGAAAGAACAAGTAAATGTTTTACAACAGTCAACTGTGTTTATTACTCCACCTGGAGCAATTTCACAAGGTTCAATTTTTTTAACTAAATATACAACTGCAATTTATTTTGATATTTATCAAGAAGGTAAAACAAATAGTTTAGAAGGATATTTCTGGACTAATTTATTTTGGTTTAAAGATTTTAGATATCCAGTTGTAAAAGATGAAATTAAAATTGATTACAATTTAATTAAAGAATACAATGATAATGAATGGAACGTAAATAAAATTAAAGATAAAGAAGTAATGTATAGAAATTATGGTTCTATAAAAGTAGATTTGAATAAATTATCTTTATTAATACAAAATGCTTTACATTTTACCAATCAATGGTTATTTAATAATAACGATGAAGAATAATAAATTAACAAATATAAAGAGATAATACTCCAGTTAAAATTGATGTTAAAGTTCCAGCTAGAAAATTAACTTGATTTCCATTTAATAAATTTAAACCACTAATATCAATAACATTTTTACCTGGTTGTTTAACAACTACTTGTTTTTCTTTATCAAAACCTGAATACTCAAATAATGCACCAAAAACTGAATCTATTAATGTTCCAAATAAAGAAGCAAATAAACAAAGTATTATTATTGGCAATTGACTAATTAAATTAGTGAAAATACTTGAATGCTCATTGTTATATAAAAATTGATTAATTATCATTAAGATAAAACATAAAATACTGTAACAAATACCACAAACAAAACTTGCAGATAATCCAGCCATTGAAATACCACCATTTACACCGTGATATGTTCTTTTTAAGGTTAAAATAAATATTGGTTCAGTTTTACTTGTGATACCATATTCACTTGACCAAGTGTCACTTGCATTAGCAATATAAGCTCCTAAATAACAAGCTAATAAAAATGTCTTTTCTTTATAGTCTTTTGAGTTAAATAAGAATAAATCATTGTCAAAAGATGATAATTGGTATATTAAACAAAGTAAAGAAGGAAATGCACCATTTGCTAGAACTTGTAAATAATCACGTTGACCACCTTCTTTATAATCTTCTTCTCTCTTCTTTTTGATATCAGCTCTATATTTTGTCAATTTACTCGAAGAATAAAAAAAGAATAATAAAATACATGCAAATGCTAATCCTCCGTGCAAAGTTATTAAACCAACAATAAATGCAGATAAAGCACCAGAAAAATTTAATGATCTCTTTCGGAAACCACTGTATGCAATAGCAAAAGAAATTAAAATTGTGCTAATTACGTGCACATAATATGGAAACATTTTTTTTTAATGGATTACTTTTACAACATAACGATCTTTTTGCACTTTACCAAAAATTTTTTTAATTTTTAAAAAATTTAACTGATTTTGATCATATGGTAAGTGTTGGTGGCTTGTTTAGGTAATAATAATGTATTTCGGAAAGCCTAGAGGACGCGGTAGAGGAAGAGGAGCTTCTTCAAGTAGTAGTAGAAGAAATAGAGATCCTGAAGAAGACGAAGAAGAATTTCAATTCGAAGAGAATGGAGATGAAGAGGAAGAAGAAACTCAACCTAAAAAGAGAAAACAAACAACTAAATCCCGAGGAAAGAAAAACAAAAATAAAGATGATGAAGCATACGAGGAAGGAAATGCTTCACAACCAACATTCGGATTAACGGATGACAAAGAACTGGAGGCATTAGTTAGTACTTTTATGAGATTTTGTCTTTTCAAAGACGCTAACAAACTTCCGATAAAAAGAGAAGACTTAATGAGTAATGTACTAGGTGAACAATATAAAAAACGTAAAGGATTGTTAGATCATATTATACAAGTAGGAAGTGAAAAATTTAAAAAGATATTTGGTTTTGAGTTAATTGAAATAGAGAGACATGAACCTACTTTAGAGGGAGGCTTAAATGCAGCCACTCAGGCTACACAAGCTTCTCAACCAACACAAACTACAAGTAAAAGAAAGAAAAAGACAACTGGTCTTTGGATGCTTAGATTAGCTGAAGAAGGTAGTGAATTACCTTTTCTAATGAATAAAAAAGAAAAAAGAGATCATCAATATCGTGTAATATCAAATAGAAGAGAAGAATTTATGGAAGGAAATTCTTTAGAGCAAGCTCAATTGGGTTTATTAATGGTAATAATATCGTATATTGAAATGAAAAAGAATAGATTAACAGAAGAAGATTTATGGAAATATTTAAAGAAATTAAATTTATCTAAAGGTCAATTTCATCCAATATTTGGTCAACCAGAGAAACTATTACAACAATTTGAAAAACAATTTTATATTGAAAGAAATAAGGATGAAATTGCCTTGAAATCACTGCAAGCAATAGGTGGTGATATAACAACACCTTATATTTATCAAAGAGGAACTAGGCTAAGAAAAGAATTAATAAGACCTCAATGTATATTACATTTTATGTCTGACGTAACAGGAGTTCAAATAGATAAAACAACAGAAACTGAGTTCAGGAATAATCACATATTTGATGAGCAAGATGATGAAGACGAAGCTGAAGAGGAAGAAGAAATGGTTTATGGAACTCCCACTCAACATCAAATTATACACTCTCAGCCCCAACCAATTCAACAAAGATCTAGGAGGTAGTAAAATTATTTGGTTATTCGACCCCAATTATCATAATTGATTCCCTTTCACTTCTTGTTCCAAAAATTTAGTTATGCCACACCTACTTTTTCAAGTCACAAAAAATGAAAGGGTACACGGCATTAATATTAGCGGTGATAATCGCTTCGTTTATGTCGTTTGTCAGCCCATCTATTTTCGAAGATTATTATCATGGTTCTTCTTCTACTCATGTTCCGTATATTAAATGGATGAATTATTGGAATACAACTTTAACTGGTGGATATAACACAATGTATTTATATTCTTCTTGTGTGACACCAATTTTGAAACGAGTTCAATCCGATGAAATACTCACAGGTGTATATACCTCTTTTTCTTCTTCTTTAGTAGGAATAAGCGGTATTTACGATATTTATTCTAATAGGTGGGATATTTATATCAAACCCGATTCCACAGAAATGAATTTTGGAGGTTTATTTATGAAAATGGTTTATGTTGATGATAATTCAAATATTGGGTTTGAGAGAATGGAATGGTTTAGAAGAATTTATGTCGAGGATACAAAAATAAAACCAATTATAAAACAGTTGAAACAAGTAGAATTAAATAACGAAGAGGTCATAGTTATGATAGTGACAACTGACACAAATGCGGTGGATAACATAATTTATCTAGAAAGTGGTATTGGTATCTCTGCCTCGCCAAAAATATTCACATTGCCCTTAAGTACCGAAAATAAGAAAAGTTATTTGGTTGTGAATTATAATTCTAAAGGAGAAATTCTTTCTAATTACACTTTTGTGAATGTAAATGGCGAATTAGAACCATTTACATTAATCACTGATAATACTAACAGTCAATGGAACGTTTATGCTAGTGTAAATAACGATTTGACTTACTTAAGGTGTAATGTTAGTTTTTGTGCATTGCACCCAATTCATATATCTTTAGACTCTGATGAGGTGTTGGAGTCTATTACGAATGTGAAGGCAAGATTTATTGGAGAATTTGCTTATTTTGTTGGAAGAATTACCTTCTCCATTTACACGGTCAATACATTTGAATCTGTTTTTAGTTGTAAGTTAAATTTAAAAACAGAAGAAACCATATGGCTGAAATTTTCAAATAGTTATGAAGTGAACAAAGTTAAGATCATTGATTTGTCAATAGTAGACAATAATTTGACACTAGCAATAGTTGGCGATCTATTATTATGGGATGATAAACTATTGGAAGTTTATGAAACAAACTGTTTTTCAATAATAGATTTAGATTCCAATACAGGCACTCTTACTGAGGCAGCTTGTGTTAACTTAATACCAGATTCCTCATTAAGAATACTAACTAATGATTTTACAGGATCTATGCTTTTCATAATAGGGGATCAACATATATTATATAATTCTAGGTATAAAGAGATTGGCAGATTTCGTACCAAGTTCATTGGAGATATCATACTTTTTGGAAAAGATCACATAGTATATTTTGGTACTATACCTTATAATAGTGTCACTTTCAGAGATAGAGTACTTCGTAGAGGTTGTCTTCATTTAATGCAAATAGAATTTAAAAAAGACACTTTGCTTACAAGCATGACTATTACACATCCATCTTTTTTCATCAAAGGCAACCCTATGGATGATATTCAAGTAGTTATTGATGACCAGGGAAGGTTGGAATCCAATTTGTTCCTTTTCGAGATTTCTAGTTCTAAGTTTTTATCCAGCTATATAAAATTTACTAGTAATAACATTACTATCCTAATGGATGGTATGAAACTGGACTTAGAGGGAGATATATCTCTTTGGAAATTGACAAATACAATGGTTGTGGATGGATTCAAACAACTTTGGCAATCAGAGCCAATATCATGGGTTAAAACTGTTTATTTAATTTCTAACACAAAGATAATGAAAAGGAACGATTCTGATGTAGGAATTGTAGGTAGAAGTGATATTTACGTTGGATATCCAATATCTTCTATTCATTCCATTTTGCAAAGTTCTCTATACTACAAATCAAGTTGTGATATTACTGGACAATATAGACCTTGTTTGTTAGAAGAAGGTAATTGCTACATTCAACTTCTTTCTAATGAGCCAAGACCGTGTGAATATTCCATGTATTTAGATTCAGGAAAATCTCAACTGGTTCTATTAGATAAAAGTACATTCCAATTCTTTTCAGGAGGAAATTGGACTACCTTAATTTCTAACGCAATACCGTGGAGTAATTCGTTTGAACATAGTATATTTACTCCTTTTTTTAAGCTTACTGCTCTAATGGGATATAATAATATATATTGTGTTGTTGATGGAGTGAAAAGAGCTTACATTAATTTATATATTGGAGGTTCTTCTATAAGAGGTGTTGACTGCGGTACAATACCATCACCAAACAAAATGGAGGATTCATATTCTATGGTTCAAATAATGATTGATGTAAACTCTACTTATTCTGCTACTTTAAATTATAACAATTTATATTTATACTTTTTAGATAACAATCATTCAATTTGGAATAACGTAAAATTTGTTACAACAAGTGTTGACTACATAGAACAGGCACTATTGTCTTTCAGAAAACTATTTACATTTGATAACATTAAAAATAGCTTAAAACTTAAATATTTGTATAATAATGATCAAATTGATTACTTTCCAATAGATTATATTAATTGTTTTACTGTGGAATGCGACATTAGAGCTAAAGTAACGTTGAGCGACGCTTTAACCGGTACCTCGGTAACTAAAAGTGTAGTATTTCAAAATGATTTCGGTGAAATACCTATAACAGACAATTATAACATGTATATTTTCAAAAAAGTACCATTCTACCTACCTTTTGAGGATGAACAAGATAATGTAATAATTCGTGTCAGTGAATTTGAAAAGACTGTATCTTTTTCTTTTGATGACACAAATTTACCTCCTTTCTTCACAGAGAATTTATATTGCAATATATCGGATGGCAATAGTTTTCTAATTTTTAAAATGTATTTTGACCAATCATTGGATGTTTACAATTGCACTATTGACAAAAGAAAGTTTGGACAAAAAATGTATGAAAGAAAATTAAATATTGTTTACAACACCAAAGAGATGTTTGCTGTAGAATCTTTGGATAGTTTTTCAAGCAATAACATTACGGTTAACACTCTTGCTCAGGGTGAGGTCCTTAATGACGCAGATTGGATATTTCCTGAAGAAAAAAAGAATGTTTCACTTATTGTACAATTTATTTACAACCCTTTCTTATTTGATTATCCAAGTGAAGTTGCTAAAATTCATTGCTCATTTATTTATGATCAATCAGAAGTTTCAAACAACAACATTGAAGTCACTAAGTATTCTGGATTAGATTGGACCTATGTAATTAATTGTGGTCATCCTCGCTTAGCAAATGAGAACACTAATGAGCTACAAGTACAATTGAAATACTCCAAAACTATTGATATGATTACCACAAAAAGATTGAGACTTAAAAACAAAAGGGTTGTTTGTGATGATATTAGTACAACCAGCTGTAGTTGTAAAGATGGCTATTTAGGTTATTATTGTGAGACACCTATCTGTTTCGGTAAAGTTGAAGGAGCATGTTCCTCAAATGGGTATTGTACTGATCATAATGAGTGTATTTGTAAAGATAATCACTACGGAGAAGAATGTGAAAATGTGATTGATTGTCATCTTAGTGATAGCTGGAATTCTGTAATATGCGAATTCCTTAATGAAACAACTCTACCAATAGAAAATAGGTATTTCATAAATGAACGAGATGTTATGGATTATAAAATTTATGACAACAATATTACTGCATTCCTTACATATACAAGTGATGTAGGAAACAACAAAGACCACTTGATAATTTCGTTTGAAAGGGATATTTTGTGCACTGTTAGGTCAATAACCCCAGAACCTTTTCCTATTCCTGCACTTTCCTTCCCTTCATCTATTGGTAGCTCTTCATCACTTTTAGTTGTTGCATCCTTTACTTTATCGCCAGATTCTAGAAAACTTGATATTACTTGGTTGCTTAAAAGTGTTTCCTGTTATGACTCGCAATCTAATTTAATGGCATTAGATATTAAAAATATTAACTCTTTAAGAGAATATTTAAGTTTACAAAGGTATCCAGTACTTTCAGTTCCACCTTCACTGCTAAATAATTTAACCAATAGTGATGAAAGATACTGTATATTTGAATTTAAAATGGTCGTTGAAAATATATTTGGCAATACTGCTTCCAAGGTTGCCAATATCACAAGATATACGCAAATAGACCTTCCAACTTTCTTCCCTATTAGAAATCAATTTTTATGTGAAAGGGGATATGAATGTATTATAGAAATTCAACGAGATATTCCAATGTCTCTTACTGAACCTTTATTTACAACTTGGTCCTATGAAGGAAAGATAACTCCTAGTGTAAAACCAAGCTTTTTGGTTATTCCACCTTTTTATTTATTACCTGGAACTAAAAAAGAATTCAGTTCCACTCTCATTGTACCTAAGTTGGGAATGATACCAGCCCAAGTGGAAGCAATTATTCTCCCAAAAGAAATGGTTGTAAAAATAATTGGTGGTGACAAAAGTTATACAAGATACCAACCAGTTATTTTGAATGCACAAACAAATATACAAGAAATTGTAGATAAAGAAAATGAAATTATTCAACTAGCTTACAAATGGTCATGTGTAAAAGGGTGCTCCACTGCTATATTAAACACCCTTTCTAATGCAAGAGATTCCTTAGTTAAGATTTTAGATGTCAATCCAGGACAAAAAATTGTGATTAAATTAGAAGTTGCCAATGTTTGTTCCAAAGGTAATCCTGGTTGTTATTACTTAAGTGGGTACGCTGAAACCACTGTTTACGTTTCTTATTGTCCGCATGACATAAGTTTAGCATCAGCCACGCTTCCACCAGTACTGACAAATTACGAATACTACATTAGATTTGCACTTATTGGAACAATTGAAGAAAATTATTATAGTGAATGGAAATTATACACCCCTGACCATGAACAGTTATTAGCAAACATTACTTATTTCTCCAAATCTTCAACACTTCCTTTCGATGTTTCAAAATATTATTATCATTATCTTCCCCATGTAGTATTGCGTTACTCACCAAGATTTCTTCAAGAAAATTTATGTAATGATCTTTACCTGGATGTAAAATTTAGAATTGCAGATAAACCAAGTTATGGGCATTGTATGGTGGTTCCAACAACAGGTATGGCTTTAGTAGATACTTTCTCGATTGAATGTATTCAACATGATCCCTCCTCTTGGTTCCTATTCTATTACAAAAACTCAGAACTTAACACTACTTTTGATATCACTTCTGTATCCTATGGCATCCCTTTTCAACGAACGCCCTTGCCTCCAAATTCAAAGTTGTATGCCAGGATTTATAACAGAGATAGTGCTTTTAATGAAATAGAATTACCTGTAAATGTTATTCCTTTCTCAAAAGGTTTAACAGAATTTGAAGAAATGTTCTTCAGTAATCTAGCTTTTATTTCAACAAATAGAAAATCTGAAAATATGAGACGTGCAACTGCCACCATACATGTTTTAACAGAAAATGTCATTAGTATGAGAAATCAATTAGGGGAATCTCTTTTCAATAACTATATTGGAAAGATTGTGGATGAATTACACAGTATAACAGTAAATTTACCTCAAGATGCAGTCTTCCCTTATTTCCAAAGGCTTTCCTCTACATACTCATTAATATTCAAAACAGAGAACTTAAACAGTATTATAAAGACAAAAATAATTGACATTATCGAAGATATTTTTATAATTTCAAAGGGATTGGCTCGTTTTACAAACACAGATTATTTAATTTTATATCAATTGGGTTTTGCTAATCAAGATATGATAGTTGAATCATTATTTAAAATTATTGGCCTTTATCGTTTCAATTTTGACACAACTACCGTTGTTCATTTAAATATGGTGCTAGAAGAACTTGTGGATAATGCACTTAGACTGGCTGCTTCTCCAAGTCCTCAATTTTACAAAGATTTGGATGGTATTATATTACACAAGAAACTTTTCTTTGCTACAGTTGGTAATAATAGTATCTCTACTTTCAAGTTTGGTGAGACTACTGCAAACGTTCATTTGGTTGTTCCTACTAGTCGTTTACTTTCAGCAAATGCAATTTCTGTTTCCTTTTACAACAGAAAGTCCTTTATTGGTAGCTCAATAATGCCAAATTTCACAGATAGTTATGATGTAGTAAGTGATGTTATGCTTATTAAATCAGAAGCATACGTATACACCATGGATTCTGAATGGATTTTAACAAATATTGATTTGGATAAGGAAACCAAAGTAAACTACGTCCTTGAATTCCAGTCTATTAGAGAACAAGCCTTTTGCTTCTCAATTAATGGTGATTTCGAGTTAAAATCCATTACTACTTTTTACAACTCGAATACTAAAACAGTCACTTGTTATTTGGATGGCGTGCTTAGAAATGATATGTTTTTTGGATTACTTAGACCTAAAATAGAAACTGACAAAAATCTAGTCGTGTATATATTAGTGCCAATAGCAGCAGTTTTTTTAGTAGTTATAATTTTGGTGACAATAGTCACAATAGTTTATTTATTCTTCAGAAAAATACGTTCTATTGTGAGAGGTGAAGTCAATAATATGAACATGAATATACAATTAACAGAATCACTCACCCGTAGCTTTAATCAAAATAATAACATTGATGTTACTGAAGAATTTAGTGAAAGATATGAGAAAATTTCTAGAATAGGACAAGGTGGAGAAGCTACTGTTTATTTATGTAAACCTGTAAATTCAGATGAAATTAATCAATATGCTGTGAAGTTAATTACTTTAGATGATCAAAAGAATATTAATGAAGCAATTCAAGAAGGTTTGAAACTAGCCCAAGCAACTCACAAACACATTGTCCCAATTATAGAAATGTTTGTTGCAGTTGATTTTGGTGAAAAGAAACTGTGTATAGTTATGCCTTACTTACGTTTAGGTCATTTACGTAAAGTGGTTGTAACTAATGGACCTCTTTCCTTAAAACTTATAGTTTCCATACTTAAACAAATGGTTGAGGTATTAATACTATTGGAAGAAAAATCAATCATCCACAGAGACATCAAGATGGAAAATATATTGGTAAAAGAATTTGATAAAAATAGAGAAACCATTCACCTTTTACTCAGCGATTTTGGTATAGCTAAAAGTAAAAGAGTGGCTCAAACAGTGGCTGGAACAAAAGTATTCTTTAGTCCTGAGGTTGTTCTAAACTCTAGAATAGACAACTTTTATTATACTAATAAGGTTGACATATGGGCTTTGGGATGTATTTTATATCAATTATTAAGTAATGATTTTGAAACAGCTTTATATGCAATTTGGTTGGAAAAAACAGAGGCTGCTGCAGTTAAAGAATTCTTGTTAACAAACATCAAGAAATATCAACCAAAATTAGCTGAAAACACAATGTTAATAGATTTATTGTGTGGAATGTTAGAAAAAGAGCCAGAAAAGCGATTATCGCCAACTGAATGCTTAAAACTTGTAAAATTAATAAGATAATTGTTAGTAAAATTAAGATCAAATGATAATTGTTAGTAAAATTATTTATTTTAATTAACACAATTGTGCAATTTGTGTTTGTTTAACTCGTAACCTTAGAAAACAAGCGTTCCAAAATCCAACTTCGAAAAATGTCCAACCGTCTAACACGGCTTTAGTGGTTCTTCTCTTAATGCAGTTATTGCTAATATTCAGGAAACAGGCAAAGAGCATGCACTAAATAATCTAATAGACAAATACAAATGTGTTGGTGTTAATCTTACTTTTGTATTTATCACTGTACTTGAAAATGTTGTAAATTGGGCAAATAATCTAATTAAAACAAGACTCTATCATTTATGGTCACCTACTGACCTCAAAAATCGACTTTGTAAATCAGTTACTAAAGGAGGAGCAGGATTAAAAACTGAATTATTTGGCTCAAATGAATTAAGTTCTCAAGAAATAATTGAATTGGTTGCAGATTTCAAAGAATTTATTGAATGGAAAAGAAGTCTATTGCTTAAACCAAACAGAATTGATATTAACACTTTTATTCGTGGTTCCCCTTTGCAAGATTATTCAGGAGCTATTCCTTATCAAAATAATAAGAATAATGCATTGAAAGTTGGTGAAATATTATTGGATAATGTTAAAATTAAAGAGAATAGAGATGATAGTAGACATTTAGTGTTATTAAATAACTTTGCCTATTTTGGTTTTGGAAAAACAAGATTCGGTATTCAATTTTTAGATAT
Source organism: Willaertia magna (assembly GCA_902984215.1). Lineage (NCBI taxonomy): Eukaryota > Heterolobosea > Eutetramitea > Acrasida > Naegleriidae > Willaertia > Willaertia magna. The sequence continues at coordinate 96,181 of CADWAF010002770.1, read as the reverse complement.
ATGGAAAAATTATCTTGCTGAAAATCTTAATGAAAAATAAATTTTAGTAATGTTTTTAATAAGGTATATAATTCCGAGTAAATTTATATTAATTTGACAGCTCTCACTTTAAATGATTCCACCCTTAATTATTTAAGAAATATAGTTCCAAAAAACGACAGAACATATTTTGTTGTACTTGATGAATATACAGCTTTTTGTGACCAAAATAATCAATCACCTCTTCTTCAGACTATGTATGATGTTTGGACAAACACTATCTTTCCTATACAAAAACTTCCTAATGTTGTAGGTGTTTATGTTTGTGGAAAAGGCGCATTTATTGATGTATTTGGAAAATCAATTTTTTCTAAAATAAGTAGATTTAAGAGATCTCCATCAGTATGTCATAGATTAGAATTGCATACATTAACAATTAAGGATGTAAGAAATATATTTAATAATTATCCAAAAGTGAAACAATTGTTAATAGAAAAAGGAATATATGAATCTTCTTTGACAGAGATTATGGATGAAACTGCTGGAATACCTTTATTGATTGATCGATTGATTAACACAATTGTTATGTGTTACCCTACTCTTCAAACTATCGATGACATTTTATTATGTTGTAAAAAGTTAGAAACAAAAGTTCCGCAAGTTATTTTCTATCCATTCCCTTAAGCAAAAGAATCATTTTCTTATCAAGTATATTCCTTTTTAATGTTCATATCTTATATGATGCCATATTTAGATGCAAACAAACAATTTAATTCAAAGATATTTGGTTTGGACAAGATTGAAGATTTACAGTTTTTATCATCTGTTGATATTAGTACATTGGCAGTATCATTGAATTGCTATGTAGAATCTACTGGTAGTGGTGCAAGATTGGTATTTCCAAGAAAGACAATTCGAAAATACGTTTCATTCACCCCACATTTTTCAATTAAACCATTCGTTAACATGATACCACAAATGTTAGACAAAGGAGCAATCTTTGAGATTTTAATGGGATCTTTTATTATTTGGATGACCAAATGTGGATTTATACAGAATTTAACATTTTCAAAGGTTTTTCCCTTTTTAGTTGGCTCAGCATTAGAAAATATTCTTTGTGTAGATTTAAATTCTAATGAAATAACAACAAAAGTGACAAAAAAAGAAACCAAAACGAACAGTGAGAAAAATGCAATTAACTTTTGGAAAAAAAGTAGGGTATTCACTCAAACTATCATTTGATGTAAAGTTGACTTGCAAGATCTTTATTATGGACAAAGTTCTATTGTTAGACCTGCAGTTAAAGGTTACGGAAGAATTTCTGATATTAGAGAAATTAAAGTTCCAAAAAATGTTACTGTGATAATAGTTGACGAAACAAAAGTTAAAGATGTGATTGGTGTAGAAAACTTTATTGCTCTTGCCGAATTGGCAGATATTCAACCACACAATGTAGACTTAATATAGTTAAGGTTAAAACAGCTGACTAATGGAATTTGACACACATCCTAATGGCCGGAATTTCGTGCGATCTCTTTACAAAATTACTTTTCGCCAAATCTTTGTAAAATTTTAATTAGACCTTACTTACGTTTAGGTCATTTACGTAAAGTGGTTATAACTAATGGACCTCTCAATTGTTAGTAAAATTATTTATTTTAATTAACGAGGCTTGACTATGATCTTTATAAGTATAATTAAATTTAAAGATAATATTTAAACATTATGATCAAGACTAAACATCATAACCAAAACCAAACATTGTAACCAAACTCAAAACATTATGTTTTCTTTTAAACACAATCTCATTTTTTACAAGATAAAAAATGAGATCAGGATTTTTTTTTAAGATGGTGTTCAAAAAAAAACATAATGTTTTGAGTTTGGTCACAATGTTTGGTTTTGGTTATGATGTTTGGTTTTGATCATAATGTTTGATTTTGGTTTTAACAAAATTTTCTAATAAAAGATTGTGTTCAAACACAAAAGATTATGTTCAAACATTATGTTCAAAACCAAACATAATGATAAAAAATGAACATAAAAGTTTAAAATACTTTTTAAATTCATAATCAAGCCTCTAACACAATTGCGCTATTTGTGTTTGTTTAACTCTTAACATTTCCATTTCATCTCTCCACTCAGTGTCAAAACTAACCTTAAATATCCAAGAAAATGAAGCGTTCCAAAATCCAGGACACCAAGAAAATTGGTCATTTGATTTCCAGCTGTAGGATGAATAATGATCTGGATTGAAGTTTCCAAACATGTTGTCATCTAAAACTTCCACTTTCTTCTTTTTAGTTTTACTTGTTTTGTTATTCCAAAACAAGAATAAGCCATTCTTCATTAATTCTTCACTGTCTTCAAAGTAATTGGCATCTTCTTGGAGGCCATAGTATAAATCCATTTGTAAATAATAACAGAATGGAGTAAATGGTCCTTCAATATAGGGTGACACTCCAATAGTGATTAATTCCTTGCAGTCTCCATAATTTACCTGTTCAATTGTGCTATCTTTTCTGGCGAATAATAAATCTTCCTTTCCACATAACATTGCATAAGAGAATTTTGAGATTGTAATAATATCATAATCATGGCTATAACCAATCATTAAATTGCTACACTCTCCTTGGATATCAATTCTTGGTGCTGCTTGATCTTCAACGTTTGGTCCAAAACTTAATTTTGCAGTTTTATTTTCCTTTTCTTTTTCAGTCAACTTTGGTAAAGTGTTTAATTTAAAATTACCAGTTGGACCTAAAAATCTTAATTGCAATCCATTCTTATCAAATATACTAAACAAAGAACTTAATTTATGAATTTTTCTGTCACAGACTAAAGCATCTTTTAAATCAATTAATAATTGTTTATCACTTACAATATTGCTTGTAAATAATTGATATAATTTATGTAAATGAACTTTAAAGTAATAATGCATTATTGTAACTACTGGATTTTCTTCATAATCTTCTCCTTCTGTATCTGAATCTTTCTGAACTATTTCATCTTCCTTAATAAAATCATCGAATTTCTTTTTCTTCTTTTTATTCTTCTTGTCCTCTTTCTTTTTTCTTTTCTTTTTGTTTTTTTTCTTTTCTTCAACATCACTTTCTTCTTCATCGTCACTTTCTTTGTCTTCCTTTGAATTTATATTAAATTGTAAAGGAATGGATAATACTACACTTTGATATAAAATAAACCATAAATTGTCTTTCAATTCTTTTTCTAATTGTTGTAAAGTAATATAATTTTGTAAAGTAGTGTCTTGATATCTAGTTATTGAAATATTTAAATTCCATCTATTAATTAGCCAATCTATTGTTCCAAAATCTCTAATAAATAATTCTTTCCAAATACCATTTGATGTTATATAATTATTCCAAGAAGTAGAAACTAATCTTAAAGTAAATAAACATCTTGTAGGTAAATAATTTGAAATGTTAAAGAGTGTGTCTGCATGAAAAGTTAATGACATTTTTTTTAATTGTGAAATTCAAATTTACAATTCAAGATGACAAAGCATTTGTTGTAAAGTAATTATAAAACTACAAATTAATTTATTACTATTTTTAATAATAATAATTTACTTATTTTCCCATAAAGATGCAACATTCTTAATTTTTGCTCTTCCTTCTTCTAATTTCTTCTTTTCTTCTTCTTCTTGTTTCTTTTTCTTTTCATTTAAAACCATCTCAGCACTATTCTTTGTTGCCTTCTTCTTTGCATGATTTAATTGAATTTCCATACGATTCATTTCAGTTTGATCTTGAGCTTCCATTTGTGATAATTCATTCTTTGCTCTTAATGCTTTAACACCTTCACCACTAGCTGCATCTGTTAATTCTTTAACTTTTTGTTCTCTTTGTCTCTTTTCTGCATAAAAGTTTTCAATTGCTTGTTCTAATTCTTCTGACATTCCAACAGGCATTGTGAACAATTCATCTAACAATTTATTTCCAACACCAGTTACTCCAATTGCAAAATCTTTAAGACTTTCTTTACTATCTTCATTGGTTCTTTTAAAATATTCTTCTAAAATCATGTGTTTATAATGTAAAAGTAAATATTCAATGAATGAAATGTGTTTGTTATTATCAAGATCGATATCCTTAATTTCTATTTTGATTTATTGACATTTAACAGTTCATTATATTTTTATACTACTTACCTTCACGTCTTTGGGTTGCAGTTCTTGTTCTACCGTTCTTTTGTAAGAAATCTGCTGCTTGAGCTTCATCCATTTGGTAGGAAGTTTTATTACCAGCATCTTCTAAGTACTTCTTAAATGATTTTGACAATTTGACAACTATTATTGAAATATTATGAGAAGAAGTGAGAGAAATAGAACTTACCTGCAGGCCAGTCATCTCCTAATGCAAAGATAAAACTCTTTAAGAAGAACTCACATTGTTCATCAATGGATTTTTCTGCTAATTCTTTGAATTTGTTAAATTGTTTTTCTGTGATTGACATTTTTGTTTCTTTTTTTTTTGAAAAGTTTTTTCTTTCTTGTGTTGTCAAGAGCTGTAAGATTGTCAAACAACAGAAGGACATCAACCTTCAAAATAAGAAGTATTTACATTTACAATCACATGCATGATTATGTTTTACAAGGTGATAATTTATTGTTTTGTAATAATTTGTGTTGCTAAGGTAAAAGAATTATTTGCCACTGGAACTACTTCCACCTATGAATTGCATCTTTTCTGTGTGTAATGCTTTTCTAGCCTTTTCTAATTCTTCTCTTTCTTTTTGCATTGCACTTTCTAATTTTTCAAAATACTTAATCTTCTTCTCTAATTTCTTTAATTGTTTCTCAATCACAATTGCAACTAATCTTTGAATTTCTCGTTCTTCTCGTGTTGCAATTTCTTTTGCTCTAGAGGCAGCTGCCCCCAATGCAACAGAAGAAGCTGTTTGTACATCTAACTTAGAAACATCAAAATTAGATGATGTTACATCTGTAGAGTTAGCACCATCACCTGATGATAATCCCGATTGTTCTTTTATCTTATTCAAAGCTGCTTCGGCTGCTGCAGCTGCAACAGAAGGACTAACAGTTGAAGATAGAAAAGCGACAGTATGCATAATTGGATTACTTGCATCAGCAAAAGGTAAAGGTAAATCATCATATTGAGAATTATCTAAACCTTCTTGTTCCGTTAGAAATTCATCTTCAATAGGTAACTGTAAAAATTGCAAAATACATTCTTCTTTAGATCTAGATTGAACATGCCTAGCAATACTTTCCCAATCATCTTTAAACTTTTCAACTCCTTCTAAAAGCCTTAAAATCTCTTGATCTGTCCAATTAGTAGGTGGTGGAGTAAATTTAGGTTCTTTATTCTTAGGTTCTTCTTCTAAAGCCTTAAAGAAATAAAACTTTTCAGTAGGGGCTTGACCTTCTGTAGTATAATTATGAATTATTGTAGTTTGGTTACCAACTTGTTCAGTTGCTAATTGATTTACTTTTATTGGTCTATTTCTTGGATCTATTCCATAGTTAATTAATCCCCAATGTTCTAGAAAAGCATGAACTTTCATAATTGAACAAACATCTCCTGTTAATACTTTTCTACAATCAGTTGCTGTTAGATATGTATCGGGATTGATTCTAAATTGGTTAACCATATAGTTTCTTATTGTTTTGTACATTTCAGGAGTTTTTACTGGATCATTCCCTGTAAAGAATTCTGGTAAAGATGTTTTTTCAATCGGATTTATATCTTCAATGTTAAACCATTGACTATGTATTGGTATAATTGGTTCTTTTAGTTTTTTCTGCGTTGGTCCTTCTTCTTTGACATCTAATCCAGCTTCACGTATATCGCGTTTATTATTATTTATTGAGTTATTATTATTTAAATCTATTGATGATGAAGGTTGGGATTGTGGCGTTTCCGTTAAAGACACAAAATTATCATCCATTTCAGAAAGTAAATCACTCATTTTTTTTAAAAAATATTTTTCTAACGAACTGTCGAATTTTATTTAAGTCAATAATTATTAAACTCATAAATTAAAACTAAACAACAATTAGGTTATTATTTCCCAAGCAAAACTATATCTCTCTTTTAATCAATAACAATTCTTCTATTCTCTATCATTTTACTGACAGTCTGAATAACAACCAAACACACATCCCTTTCAACTAGAGAAAATGCCCGAAGATGAATGAAATTAAAAAAAAAAAAATAAAAAAATGAGTTTATTAACAAAATTTCTCAATGGAGCTCGTACTGTCGGTAAAGAAATTACCAAAGAATTAAAAAAAGCATATGGCGTTCAAGAAGTAGTAGAACATCATAATACAGTAACTGGAAAAGTATTTAAATTATCACCTCATCAAGAAGTAAGAAATAAAGCAATTGAATATAGAGCAAAATATGCAGAATCATATTTAGGAATGGTTAAATTCGTGCCAGGTGTTGCTCACGTACATCAACGTCAATTAAATAATGATATTATTACTAATGGTGTACCTGAAGTATTATCTGAAGAAGGTAAAGATCTTTATGCAAGATTAAAGCCTGTCTATTTTTTTATTAAGACTGCACCATTTGATATTTTATCTAATTATGATATTATTTTTGTAAGTAATTTAATTATTTTATTTTATTAAAATTTAAAAATAGGTTGAAGAATGGGAAATGTGTAATAAACAATTTGAACAGAAAAAGAATAAATTAACAGCAAAAGATTTAGAATTAATTGAACCAATGTTAAAGAGAACAAATGAATTATGGAATATTGGTTTACATGCAGAAAATGTTTGTAGTGTTCTTGCTGATTTAAATAATAAATATAGAAATACTTATACTTATCCAGATGAAGATAGACAATTAATTGCTGATATTGCACAAGATTATGTTGAATTAAGAGATAAATATTGGGAAGATAGAGAAGTTAGAGATAAATTACAAAATTCAATTTTCCAACGTTTAACTTTAGTTAAACAAAAGATTGTTTTACCTGAATTAGAACTTAAATTCCCTAAATTATTTGTTTAAATTTTAATTGTACTATTTTTTTTGTAATCATAGAGATGTTGATTTAAATTATTTTAAAATTACTCAATTGGGTTAAATATTATCAATGCATTTAATAAATATTTTCAACCATGGTGGTGATAAAACTTAATGTATTATTATTTTGTTTATTCCCTTAGTGCAAATTAATGAAATTTGCTTTAAGGTAATTTCCTAAAAGAAAAACGTTTCTTAAACAAAAAGTTTGAGAAATTAAAAGATTTGAACGTTAAATGAAAAAAATAATGCCAACAAATGTTTCTGCCAATGGCACCAAGAAGAACACAGCGATCAGAAGTAAGCCTAGCAGTCCGGTTGTTACCATAGAGGATGAATCAGATATAGATGAGGAAACAGTTGGTTTGGATAATAAAAAGAGAAAACCAACTCTTGATTCAGAGGACGACAGTTCCGGTGATGAAGATGAAAACTATGACTCTGAAAAGAGTTGGTTTGATGACGATACATCATTTTCTGCCACTAATGAGAGTATGAACAAAATATTAAAATCTTATGGTGACGATACCACCGAAGAAGATGGTTCTTCCAGTGATACCAACGAAAAAGGAATTTCACACAGTTTACCACCAATAACTGAGATACGAAGACCAAATCGTTCAAAAGCTCCATCGGCATCTACATCTTCAACTCCTTTGAATAAAACTAATAATAACAAAGAAAAACAAAAGAAGAAAAGAAAAACATTGCCTAAAAGTACTGTGTCACAAACAACATCTTCTAAAGACAAGAGTAATAACGAGGAGAGAAAATCTATTTTCGAAAAGTATAGAAATGGCGAATGTTCTTTAGATGAATTTCTTGAAAATTGTGAAAAGTGTGCACAATGTAAAGATTACTCCAGAGAACAACTTCCTTCAATCAATCTTGCATATGACAGTATAAAAGAAAAATTAAATAACGATAGAGAAAATAACAGTCTTAAAGATAAATATTTGAAAATATTAGAATATAAATTTGATGTGATATCAAATTGTAATGATGGAATATCTATTGATATTCAAAAAAAACTTTTAAAAGGAATATGTGTAGAATACATGGAAACATTAATTCGATATCCCCAACATAATGTTACCCCAAAAGGATTAATAATTATTATTAAATTATTATCCGAAACAGAATATAGACATGATACTGTAAAGGAACTTTACAATATTGTTTATAACAAGGATTTAGAGAAATTACTTTGTGATTTTAAAAATATAGAGAAAAATGGTGAAGTTATTAGTAAAATTACAACATCTTTAAAAAAATCAAAAACGTGCTCTTTTGAACAAATTGCAAGAGCTTTAAATAACATTGCTGAAAAGGAACAACCATCTTCTTCCAATAAGAAATTACATAATTTTACCTCAATTTTAATTAGTCAATTAGTAGAGATGCGCTCTTTAGTTAAACAGAAATTAAGAGCCTTTGAAGATGATAATTAATTATTGTGAAATAATAAAGTATTAATTTAAACTCTCTAAAATTCTAAGGAGGAATTGAGGACAAGACTTGTTTTCGAACATTATTTCACCCTCCACTAGGTATTGTGGGAGACGATCTTTAATCTCTTGGGAAATATGAATTGGATTATAAAGTAGAGTTTCTCCTTCTGCTTTCAATGAAAACTGAAAGTTATCATCGAAGGTAGAACATTTGAATGTATCCAAGTCTAATTTTTCTAGTGAAATACCACATAGAGTTTGATAGCACGAAAGTATTGAATCTAGTTCTAACTCTGCGCTCGAAGTGCACTTTGAAAACTCTTCAACTTGAATATTTGGTTTTTCGTCTTTGGATATTTTCAACTTGGTCAATTCAAAACTTTTCATCAGCACTTCTCTCTTAAGGTTAGTAATTTGTCTAGAATTGATATCAATATTAGAAGTATACTTTCTTCTCAGCTCTTCAAACTCTGTACTCAACTCCTTTAGGGAATCTCTTAATTCCTTATTTTCCTTAATTAAAGCATTATAAGTCTCCACTTTAACTTGCTCCATCCTAACAAGTTGTTTTGAGAGCTTAGAAGTACCTTGAATTATATTGGCGTACTCCTTTTCCAATAACTCATACTTCTCCTTCCAAGAAGATTCAAAACCACTTGCAACGTAGCTAGCCTTATTATTTTTTACGGATCTACTATGACTGGCTGAATTGACCTCATTTGCTGGCTGTAAGTTTTCCATTTTTTGTAAATTAGTTTTTTTATTGTAGTTAACAACGCATTAGATTTCTTCTTCCTCAACTTCACCATATTTTGCACCATTAATTTGAGTCACTTTAGTCAACTCAATTTCATTCTTATTTAAATCATTAGTGTTAACAATTTCTCCTAGTTTATCTTTCTTTTTATAAATCTTATTAAAGAAAATAAATTGACCCATAATTATCACATCTGAAGTACAATTACAACACGCTGATAATATCCAAGGTAATTTAGATAATAAAAATGTTGAGTCTGTAGAAAATAAAAAGATAGATAATGCATAAGTAAATCCTCCACTAAATGCAAATAAAAATAGAAAGATAGATAAACCTTCCACTGATTTTCTTTTAAAATTCTTATAAATTTGAGGGAATCTTGAACCTATATATAAAATTGAACATATTGATCCAATAATATAACCCGTTATTGCCTTAGTTGTTTTAGGAGGAAATGAAACATTTAAATGATTTCCTTTTGGTTTTTCATTATCTGTATTAATTGGGTTTGAATCATCTAGTAAATTAAAGCTTAATAGTTTTCTTGAATGAGAAACGACATTTGTCACTGATAAGCTTTCACTAGAGGATGAGTATTGTAAACAAACAAAAATAATTAATAGCAGTAAAACACCAACAGTTGTAACCTTAACAGTTGTAGTTTTAGATAAATCTTTAAAAACAGCCGAGTCAACACTACTTGTATCATCAGTAGTTACATTATCTTCTTCACTTTCAATATTTTTCTTTTCTTCATTCTTTTTTCTATTTAAATAACCAAAAACAACATATTGTAAAGTTAATGTTACACTCATTGATAAGAAATAACAAGCCAATATAATTTGTGTCACTAATTGTCCAGTTAAAATAGCTCCAATTAAATTACTTGAATCACCAACAATCCATTGAGCTAATAATCCTATAGACATTGAACTAGCATCTCTATTTTTAAAGTTCTTAACTACTTGTGGGAATAAAGCACAAACCCATAGAACTATACTTAATAAACCTATATAAAAAGAAGCTTGTTCTAAGGGCGAATGTATGCATTCTCCAAATACTGAATATATCCATTGAACTTTTGGGAAACCTTCTTCATCAAAGGGTATACAGGATGTTGTACTTTGAAGAGTGTTATTACTAGTTGTTGTTATATTTTCAAATTGATAAAAAGTATGAGACCTTGTTAAATCTATTACGTTCATTGTTATTATTTAAATAATACTTTCAAAGAAATACGCCTATTAGAAATAGAAATAGTTAGGTAATAATGAGTGATATCTATTCGTTTTTTCAATTCGGGTTGTTATTGAATTTTATTGAAATTCAAGAATTGCATTCTTTAAATTTTGCTGCTGTGGTGCTTCTTATTTCTATATTGAATATTCTCCATCATAATTTTAAAAAAAGAAATTTCAACAATTAAGGAAAGTTTTTTACGAAATCTATGAGTGTACCAGAAATATAAAATTATAATCAAAACAACGTTTATAAAATTATAAAAACAACTTTCAACGTTGTTGGCTCAGTAATAAATAAATCCTCAACAACAATATTTACTGTAGTTTGAAAAGGCATGTGTCAAATTCCATTTTTAAAAATAATAATTAACTCTAAAAAAAACATTTGTAAAAAAGAATAAGAAGGGAACTATTAGTTCAATTGAGCCAACGATAGAAAGTAGATTCTTGACAACAACACAGCAAACCCAATTACCTCCATAAGAACTTATAAAAATTAAAAAAAAACAACAGCTACTGTTTCATTTATAGTTACGTTTCCTTTGTTATCCGTAAACAATAACTGATTTTTAAAAAGAGACAACTTTAAAAAAAAATAAAAATAAAAAAATGGATTGTGATGTTTTATATAAGGGTAAGGATTCAATTGTTTTTTTTTTGTTATTGCTGAAACTAATAATAATATAAAATGATTCTATTATTTGCTGATTTTTTATAATCTTGTTGTTGTTGTACAATTATATTTCTTCTGTTTCTATCCTTCCTTCCTTCCTGGACAATAATAATTGCATTATTATAATACTCTAAATAGTCGTTGTTATTGGAGATTCTGGTGTTGGTAAATCAAATTTAATTACCAGATTTACTCAAAATAAATTTACTAAAGATACAAAACCAACTATCGGTGTAGAATTTGGAGCAAAATCAATAGAGTATGATAATGTTACTATCAAGGGACAAATCTGGGATACGTAAGTAATTATTATTTTAGAATTATTAAATTTCTTCTTTTTTTAATAGTGCTGGTCAAGAAAGATTTAGAGCAAGTAAGTAATAATAATAATAATTAATTAAATAACTAATTAAATATAATAGTTTCTGCAGCATATTATAGAGGTGCAAATGGTGCTCTTATCGTTTATGATATTACTAATCAAGAAAGTTTTGAAAATTTAGAGAAGTGGTTTAAAGAAATTGAAAATCAAGGAGAAAATGGATGTATTAATATTTTAATTGGAAATAAGTGTGATTTAAATCATTTGAGACAAGTTGAAACTGCAACTGGAAAAGCTTTCGCAGAAAAGCATGGTGTTCCTTTTATGGAAACATCTGCAGCAGATAGTACTAATGTAGATGAAGCATTTACTACTCTCTTAAAGGAAATTTATAAATCACAAAGCCGAAAGAATAAAAAGACAGATGAAGAAAGAAAAGATGAACCTATTGGACCAACAAGTAAAATTGTTTTTCCAACTGAACCAGAAACACCACCAACAGGTAAAGGTGGAAATGGTGGTGGTTGTGCTTGTTAACATGATATTTGTATTGTAAATAATAAAATGTATTATGCACTTAATTATTTTGTAAAATAAAACAATGTTGACAAAATAATTTATTTACAATTAAGTAGCTATTAAATCTAAAACATCTAATAAATCATCAACAGAATTAATTTGATACTTTGCTCTGCTATGAGCACTATTTTCTCTTCCAACAACAACTGAAAAGACAGATTTCTTTGAAATATTGCCACCAACAAAAGGATTTCTTGTAAGGGTTGGAGATAAAGGAGGTGAACTTGTACAAGTCATTGGATTTTTCTTTGAACAACGTTCTGCCTCTTCAAACTTAATTTAAAATTAATATTTAGAAAATAATAATTTACTTACCATGCTCTCATCAGTCGTGTCATCTCCAGCCACAAAGATAAAATCATAATCTCCTCTTTCAATTAACTTTTTAACACAAGCACCTTTACTAACAGACATTGGTCTAATTTCTAATGTTCTATTTCTTCCCTTAATAATATCCATTGGATAGGCAGCAAATGCCATCTCTAAATGTAATCTTAATTCATTAGCACTCCATTCACCATAATCTTTTTAAATATTATTAACAATAATTAAATAAATTTAAATTACTTACCTGGATCTGAATTTCTGTAATGGAATACAATACTTGACTTTTTAATTTCAGAGAAACTACCTGGAGTTCTACTACTAACATGTTCAATAATTGGTGTAACATAATCAATCCATTGTAAAGATTCATTATCTAAATGATAAAGGGTAGTATCCCATTCTTCAGAATTTGGGAATTTTGTAAATACACCATGTTCACTTGCAATACCAAGGTTCTTTACACCACCTAAAAATTCAGTCATCATTTGTTGATCTCTTCCTGTTACAATAAAAACGTCATTTCTTTCATCACTTGCTAATCTCTTTAGAATATTTAACACTCTTTCAGAAGGAACTGCTAAACCAGGATATTTTTGTAAAGGTACAATTGTTCCATCGTAATCAAAGATAAATAATCTTTTTGCTTTAGATGTTTCTAATTCATGTCTTACTTGAGAAGAACTAATAAATGGTAAATTCTTTGCTGTCAACTTATTGAATAGTGTTGGATCTTTTTGATATCTACATGCTGCCTCAAACTCTTGCATAAAATCACTTCCCCATTGAGTTGCAGTATTTCTTGAAATAATTGACCAATTATGTTTATGACGTGCTTCTTTCTCGACACCTCTCATTAATAAACCATCATGAACAGCTTTCATTGTTTGTCCAATATCCCATGGATTGATAATAATTGAACCACCTAAAGAACGAGCAGCACCTGCAAATTCAGATAATACTAAAACACCATAATCTTTTCTTAATCCAGATTGATAAGCTTGATCTTGACAAACCACATATTCACAACTAACTAAATTCATTCCATCTCTAACAGAGGTAACTAGACAAATATCTGCTATTGAATATAATGCACATAAATCAACAAATGGAATTGATTTATAAAGGAAATGAACAGGAAAACCATCTTCTAATGTTCCAAATGTAGAATTCATTCTTCCTGATAACTCATTAATGTCACTTAATAAATCTTGATATTCTTTAACATTTTGTCTTGTAGGTACACCAACCTGAATTAAAACTGTATTCTTTGAATATTCTGGATAAGTTGTCAAAAACTTTTCAAAAGCATGAAACTTTAATTGAACACCTTTTGTATAATCTAAACGATCAATACCCAGAACTATTCTTTTACCTTTGTATTTTAATTCTTTAAAATCATTAATTCTTTTTTGACATTCTTCTGATCTTACAACTTGTTTAAACATTTCTGGATCAATACCAATTGGTAAACTATGAACTGTACAAAATATACCATTATATAATAATCCTCTTGGAGTTGTATCACAACCTAATGTTCTAGTACAGGAACTTAAAAAGTGACGAGCAAAATCAAAAGTATGAAATGCAACTAAATTACTTGCTAATAACCCTTCTAATAACTCTGTTCTTACAGGTAATATACGATAAATCTCACTAGAAGGAAAAGGTATATGAAGAAAGAATCCAATATTAATATCTGGTTTTCTTTGTCTTAATAATTTTGGTAATAACATCTACTCAACTAAGAATACAATCACATTAATTAATAATACTTACTAAATGATAATCATGTACCCAAACCATATCATTTTCTTTATAAATTTCCATAATGGCATCTGCAAATGTTTCATTTACCCTTTTATATGCTTCCCATTGTAATTCATCAAACATTGAATTTCTTTCATAAAGATAATGAAACAATGGCCAAAGTATACCATTTGAAAATCCATCATAGCTATTCATTGTAAATATTAATAAATAAATTGTAAATAATACTTACTACATGGAAGCATCTTTATCAGATAAAAAGACAGGGAATTGTTGATACTTTTCCATCAATTCAGTTTTTAATTTACTCTTCTCTTGTTCATCATTAACCTCACCACCTGTCCAACCAACCCATTTAAATTCTCTTCCTTTCATTCCAGTTAATGCTGTGACTAAACCTCCAGAACTTTTCTTATAAATAAATTCATTTGTTTCTTTATCTCTTGTAATTGTCATTGGTAATCTATTAGATACAATAATTAAATCACCAAATTGTATTTCTTCTTGTAGAAAAACACTATCATTAATATCATCATCTTGCATAAATTTATTTCCTAAAAATCCAGCACTTTTACTTAATTGGTGTTGAATTAAGAAAGAAACGCTTGGAGGACTGCTTGACATTGACAATGCAAAATTTTTAATGTTTGGATTACTACCACTCTTTACAATACTGCCACTACCGGAAACATTACCATCATTGCTATTACTGTTAATCATCTCTACCATAATATATGTTATTGTTTGTTATTAGTGATAGGATTTTTTTTTTCTTGATAAACAAAATGTTATAAATTGTTGTAAGCTGCCATGGTTAGATTTTGGACAAAGCCAAGAAATTACAAAAATGGGTAAAAGGATTGAAATGTAGAAAGACTTAAAAGGTAATTTTGTTAGTTAAAAGTAAATATTTACACTTTCTTTTAATAGTTATTAATTTTAATTGAAAAATATAATTTTGTTCATTTCACCTCTTAAATGTAAATTTTAAAAATTAAAAGAAAGTATTTTATTATAATTCCTATGAATAACAAAATTTACAACTATAATTATTATAATATTACATAATAATAAATTATGAGAACACCACTACTAATCTTCTCAAACACTTCCCCAATCCCAGCCCACATTATCGGGTTCAAAATCATCTTCTTTTCATTTTTTACAAAAAGGCTTTCATTTCTTTAGTTTTTATAATTAAAAATAAAAAAATGGGAAACACAATAGATCATCAACAACATTCTAAAGAAAATAAAAAATTATCACCATTAAATAATAGTAATAACAACAACAATAATAATAATAATTCTTCATTTTCTTCATCACCATCCATTCTATTAGGTTTCGGAAAATTAAATGATTTACCAATCTCTTCAAAACAAACAAATGAAAATCATATTATTGATTTTTCAAATGAACCTTTTTGTAGAGATTTAAAATTTATTGCTTGTGGTTCAAATCATTCTATTTTAGTTACAAAAAATAATTTAGTTTATGGTAAGTTAATTTATAATTTTTTTTTATTACAATTTTTGTAAAAGCTATGGGAGATAACCGTACATCTCAATGTTATAATGCTAATATTAATAATAATAATGTTAATATTAAATCAAATCCAATTACCTTTTTTAGAGATTTAAATAAAAATATTAAATTTGTTGATTGTAATGAAGCAACAAGTTGGTTTATTTTAGAAGATAATACAATTTACAATACAGGAGATGATTGTTTCCATCAACGTGGTAAATATCATTTGGATAATAATAGTTTGTATGCAAAAGTTGAAACAAAATTTTTAAAGAATGCAAATGATGAAATTACTCATTTCTCATGTGGAAGGTATCATTCTTGTTTAGTTGTAAATTCTAAAAAAGTTTATGGACTTGGATATGCTAGTTTTGGACAGACAGTATGTTTAATTTATTTATTTAATTTATTTAATGATTATTTTAATTATTATTGGAATATAGGGAACTGGACAGAAGAGTGATGTGACAGATTTTATAAAATGTAAATTTGATGGTAAACATGGAATGGTTGATAAAATTTCATGTGGAAGATATTTTACTCTTTTATTAACAAGTAAGTTATAATTATCAATTTATTTATTAAATAAAAAAATAGAAAATAAAGAAGCTTGGGCAACTGGATCATGTGAAAATAATCAAAGTAAGTTATTAAAAATCAAATATTTAATTAAAAATTAAAGTATTTTCTGATGTTGAAAAGGATATCTTTAAAAAGATAAATATCTTTCCATCAATATGTAATGTTTTTGCAGCACATAATGGTTATCATTCTTTTATATTTAGTGGATCTGAAAATTTAAATACTTCTGAAATTCCAATAAATCAAATAGGTGCAGCTGGATGGAATGAAAGTGGTCAATTAGGTTGTGCAAAATTAAATAATATTTATGGAATTGTAAAGGTTGATGGTATTTCTGATTTACCATTAGATCAAATTGAAATGTTTCCTATTTTTAGAAGATCTTTTTTAGTTTCAAGTTCTAAAGAAAGTAAGTTTTTATTTACTTTTTTATACTTAATTTAAAAGTCTTGAGTTGTGGAAGTAATGCTAATGGAGAATGTGGAATTAAATCATGTGATACTATTACTAAATTTACTAAATTAACATTACCTTATTCACTTATAAATTATAATGTTAAAATTATTGGAGGAGATTATCATACATTTATATTTGCACAAGTTTTACAAACAAAAGATATGAAATATTTTGAAGAATCACTTGTCAATTCAATTTTAAATTCACAACTATGTGATACCACTATAATTGTTACAAATGAAATTCATTAATTTCATAAACACGTGTTTTTTCTCTTGTAACTCACAGCATCAAATGCCAACATTATTTGGATAAACAAAATAATAATTGTAAATTTTTAAAAAAAGCTCAAAAAAAAATAATGAAAAAACAATTGTAATGCAATTTAACACAAAATTTTATAAGAAAAAAATATTTATTTTCTTTCTTGCTCTTTGTTTTTTTGGATATTTAATTTTAACTTTTTATCAACATTCCATGTTAATCTCTAAATCTAAAGTTAGTGATAATAATAATGTAAATAATAATCAAGAAAAGAGTAGTACTACAGAGCTATCGGAAGCTAATAATAATAATCAAAATGTTGTTACTGAAAAGAAGGAACCACTTAAAGTAATATTTACACAAACATCATTACAGAATAATCCTTCTTATCATCCAAATGTTCATATCTTTTATTATGCTTGGTATAGAAATAAAGAAGAAGGATATGAACATTGGAATCATCAAGTATTATCACATTGGACAAAAGAAACAAATGATAGATTACAACAATATATTGGGAAGAATCACAACCCAGAAAAGAATGAATTAGCAACAAACTTTTATCCAATGCGTAAAGCTTATTCTTCAATTGACAAAACAATAATTATTGAACATTTTAAAGAACTAAAAGAGAAATCTAATATCCATGTAATTGTACTTAGTTGGTGGGGTATTAATAATAAAGATGAAAACTCAAAAAGTAAAACAGAAGAATATACACCAATGTTCTTTGAGATTGCAGAAGAATTAGGATTAAAAATTGTTTTACATTTAGAACCATATCAAGGTAGATCAGCAAATTCATTTCACACAGATATTAAATATTTAGTTGACACTTATGGAAAGTATTCTTCTTTTTATAAATTAAATATTAATGGAAAAGAGAAACCATTATTTTACGTTTATGATTCTTATTTAATTTCATCTAATGAATGGCAACAAGTTTTAACAGAGAAAGGAAGTAATTCAATTAGAGGGAAATATTATGATTCAATCTTTATTGGATTATATTTAAATAGAATGACTAGAAATGAAATTAAACATTCAGGATTTGATGGTTTTTACACATATTTTGCAGCAACTAGATTTACAGAAGGAAGTACTTTAGAGAATTGGAAAGAGATGAATGATTGGGCTAATCAAAATCAATTACTTTTTATTCCTTCATTAGCACCTGGTTATATAGATGAGAAGGTAAGACCATGGAATAAACAAAATACAAGAGATAGAGAGAATGGTAAATATTATGAAAGAATGTTTGAAACTTTATTTAATTTAAATCCTATACCTCCTGTTATTTCAATTACTTCTTATAATGAATGGCATGAAGGAACACAAATTGAACCAGCTATTCCAGTTGAAAAGAGTCAAGATAATGATAATAATGAGTTTCATACATTTGCATCTAGTTATATAGATTATAAACCTAATGATCCATATTTTTATATAAATTTAACAAAAAAGTTAGTTGACCAATTTTTAACAAAAATAAAACCTTAATTATTATTATACCCTTACTAAATATGCTTTATTATTTATTTTCACAAAAACAGCTTCTTGATCAAGTTCTTTTGCAATGTATTGAGCTATTTGTTTTAATTCTCTTTTAATTTCTAATGTTATTTCCTTAACATTTACTTGTACAATAGTTATTATTTCTTTAATTAAATTCCCACCATCTGAAATCCAATACCCATTATTGCCAGGTAATACAGTTGCCCCACCAGCTATTAGAGACAGTTTATAGGCAACCATTTCAACATATTTCATATGTTCTTCTTTAGAAATAGATACATCAACATGTTTTGTACTTGGAATGATAATTGATATTTCATGAAATGCAAAAGGTTCTCCAAATATTTCATCTGCATTATTAAGGATTGTGTCAGCGTTATTTTTTGATATTTTTCTTTTAAAATAGAATTCAACATTGTATTTTTCTTTTAGTGAGCTTGACATTTTACAATAATTTGAATTCCATTTTGTAATAATTTTATCTTGTGGTCTATAAATAATATGTAATTTCCCAAAATCAAATAACTCAACATTACTAAATTGAATTGATCTTTCCAATGAATAATCTGCACAAATATAAACCTCTCCTTCAATATTACAAACTGATTGTGGGATGTCCAGCGTGGCATTTTATTAAGGTTTGGCATTAAAGAGGATTACAACTAATGTGATCCTCTTTGTACACAGTTGTGGATTGCGGCTGCAATCCATACAATATCAAGCAAACCATGTCTAGTACAATACCATGGTTTGCGAAGCCATGCAAATCTATTCTGAATTAAAGAAAGAGCTGTTTCAACTCTAGCTCTTTCTTGTGACAACATCCTATTGTACAACAATTTATTAACAGAAAGATTTTTCTTTTTAGGCTTTCTATAACCAGTACAGAATAAAGGACTTCTTCTTCTATTGGTCCATCCTTTATTAACTGTACTGTAGGCTAAGTCGGCCATGATTTTATCATCATGACAAAAAATCTTTCGGAGTCGATTTTCAACTCTTAAGATACAATGAGTATCATAAGTTTTGGGATAAAACGGTCCCTCTATATGTCTAATCTGCAAATCTTTGGAAACAAAGAATTGCACTCTCATTGCTTGGTGATTTTCCTTGTAACTCCAATATTTGCTCTGCTTTCCGAGCTTATCTCGTTTCACTAATTTAAAATCTTTAGAATCACATAAGAGTGTGATATTTCTAAAGATATGATGAAGTTCTCTATTTTCTGCAGCTTTTTTGCGTTCAAAGTAAGTACCTGGGGTAACAATTGTTTTAGCCCATTCTCGTAAGCGACAGCGTAACAAACCGAAAACTTGTTTCATATTTGAATGGGGAAATCCTACTAATTGTTCTAACTTTCTTTGACCTATGCCTCTAGTTAAATAATAGAGATACATATAGGTCAAATTTTTAATGATATCACACCCATAGTAATAGTCATTAGGATATTCTGTTTTTAAATATTTAATCATTAATTTAATTACGTATTCTGGTACAGCCCAATGTACTTCTTTTTCAATAAACGCTTGATCTCGTAATTTTGAAACCATTGTAAACCAACTTGTGTAAAACAAAAAAAATTTTTTTTTTATTGAAATTTTTTTACAATCACAATGCTGGACATCCCACATTGGTTATCATTTCCAATTAAACTGTCACCAACAAATAAAATTGAATTTCTTCCAATAACTACTTCTTCCTTAACAATTAAAGGTAATTCGGTAACTAAAACTACAGATCCTCCAGTTGAATTTAAATAAAGACTATGTACATTAATTGATTGATCATCTTTAACAATAGTTATTGTAAAATTCCCGATATTGTCAATCACAACATTATCTACAAATGAAGGTAACTTTCCTCCTTTCCAATTATTAGCATCTTGCCAAAATCCAGACACTGGTTCTTTCCAATAAATATTTTCTGTATCAACAAAATAGACATTCAAAATAATTAATATTAATAAAAGTAGAATTATTTTCATTTTTTATTTTTAAAAATTTTATATTTTACAAAAAATTAAAAAAAAAATGAAATCCATAAGAAAACCAAGTTTTAATCTTAACAATATTAATCCATTCAAAAGAAGAGGATTATTCACTCCTGTATTAATGAAAAGTAATAATAATATAATAATAAATAATAATATAAATCAAAAAAGATTTAAAATAACAGCTGGTGCAGTATTTGAACAATTTTTAAAAACTAAATTTGTAGATGTCTATGATAAAGTAGTTAAAGTAAATAATATAAATATAATGGATACATTTTTTAGTCAAAAAGCAAATCAACTTTGTGTAAGTGAACTTTCCGATAGAACCTACACAAATCTCACAGGTAATCAAGCAGTTACTTTTCTTCAAGGAATGGTAACTAGTGATATTAAAAGATTATTAGATAGAAATATTCCAATAAATAATCAATTACCTTTAGGTTCAGAGTTAGGTGTAACTAATTCACAAACTAGTTTATTTCTTAATGCTAAAGGTAGAATTTTATTTGACACAATTATTGGTTGTAATATTGATAAATTTAATGAAGAAGGGATATTTATAGAACATGAACAGTCAAAGGCAGGAGATTTCGCTTATCATTTAAAATCACACATTTTAAGGAAGAAGGTTGTGGCTGAAACTTATTCAAATTCATTTGAAAATAATTTTGGTAAGAATACAATTGTTAAAGTATTTTCTGTATTTGGATCATCAAATGAATTATTTATAGATAATTTAAGTTTAAATTTATTAAAACATATTAAATTAATTATTAGAGATCCTAGACATCCTTTATTAGGATTTAGAGTTTATCTTTCTTTTGAAAAACGATCACAATTAAAAGAATTTTATCAAAAATTACAAGAAAATAAATTATTTATTTTTGATGATAAAGAAAATAATATTTATAATAGAAGTAGAATATTATTAGGTATCCCTGAAAATAGTATGGATCTACCTCCAGAACATTCTTTACCTTTAGAATGTAATTTTGGTCATATGGAAGCTATTCATTATGATAAAGGTTGTTATATTGGTCAAGAGTTGACTACAAGAACATATCACACAGGTGAAGTAAGAAAAAGAATTTGTATTGTTAAAAGTACATCAAGTGGTAAATTCCCTAATCCTGGAACTGATTTATCTTTTATTGGTCCTAAATCAGAATCTATTTTAGGTAAGGATAGAGCAGGAAGGATGGCATCTAATGATTCTGTTGTTGGATTAGCTTTAGTTAAATATCAACCATTATTAGATACACCTAATGAAGAAGAATTAGCTTTAGTTCCACAAGATGATAATTCAAACAAATTAAAAGTGGTTCTTCCATATTATGTAATTTAAATTATTTATTTTTTAATAAACAAGTACAATAAAGTAAGGCATTGACAATTAATTTACTTCCTTCTGATAGTTTAGACCAACCATCAACTGGGAAGAAATTTAATTCACATATTCTTCCAGTACCTACTACTCCCTTACATTGGTCACTAATATATTTTAAATGATCAGGGAAATGCTTTTCAATTAAATCTAATGGTAATTTTCTGGTTGCTATTGCAGGAATTTTTTCAGTGTCTGTAAATCTAGCAATGCATCCAATTGTCTTTTCATCAAATTCTTTAGTTTTACTAAATAATTGTCCATGAGAATGGTCTCCAGCTTCCATTACAAAATCTTGATAACCAATTAATAAGAAATGATCTTCGTAGTTGGTATTGTCTGGTGTCATCTTAATTCCTGAAAACCCACTTCTTTGTGTTGTAGGGGTGATTGGATGAAAATTCTCAAAAGAATGTTGTAAATAACCACTTGTCACATTTGAACAATTCGCAAATACGTTTACAACAACACCACCATATCCATTTAATAAATATTTACAAAGTGATTCAGATAATTGAGAGGCATGATCTTTATCTATAAATGTGCAATTATCACCAACAAGTACAACTGAACTATAATCTTTTAAAAATTCTAATGTAGGTACTTCTCCTTTTTTCTCAGTATCAAAAATATCAACATTTTGTAAACCTAATTCTTTACAATGTGTTTGAATAGCAGTCATCCATTGTCTACCATCTTTACCAACAATTAAATATTTTGAATGTGAAGATTTATATAATTGTCTCACTGTTTCTTCATTTTGTAACATTTTTTGTAATGAAAATGTAGAATTATTATTTTTATTTATTAAAGCCAAGTGATTCTTCCAATATTTAAATTTATTTAATAATCTTTCTTTCAAAAAAAGAAAACCAAAAGTGTCAATAGATTCGGAAATTGATTTTGATACTTTTTGAAAAGTTAAAAAGTCTTTATCATCTAAATATAAACAAATTATTGAAAATATCTCATCTGGTAGAGAAGTCAATGTATTATCCTTCATATTTTTTTTTTTAATAAATAATTGATCTCTTTATTTTTTTAACATATTTTACAATGCAATACTGTGCTGTAGTTAACCATTATCGCAATAATACTCTAGAGTAACAATATATTCATCAAATAGGAATACAAAAGTATCTCTATCGTATCCTCCTCCCCATGTTCTGATACTGTAATAATAGTGAAACGCTTTAAAAGGACCAGCTCCATACTTTTCTACAATCTCTTTTATAGATTTAACATCTTTACCTTCAGAATTAGAACATTCTGTCCATTCATTTGCTGGAACAGAAATGTTGAAATGCTCTGATAGTTTATTTGTCAATGCAGAAAAACTAAAATTATTAATTAAATCTTTATCAATTTTCTTCCATAAACTTGTATAGGTTGGTGTATAAGGAGCATCACTATTTTCATGTCCAAATTGTGTTTTAACTAAATTATCAATTTCCTCCTCAAGTGCTGTTCTATCTAAGCTCATCTGTTCTGATCTAACCTACCTACCGAATGCTTTCTATTTTTTTAAAAAAGTTCATTAGTAGTAGAACGCTTGTAAATTATTGTACCCACACAAAGTAAGTGTTCTTTGAATAATTTACTACACACAACAAAGTATCAGAAAATCCAAAATGTTAGAAACAGAGAGGCAGAGTTGTCTTTGGGCAAAATTTGGTTTTTTGTAACAAAAGGCTTGTTTAATTCTTTACAAAACAGCGCAAGCTGTTTCCGATTAAATTTCTTTTTCAGAGCTTAATGAAATTCATTAAAAACAACAAATAAAAAAATGGCCAACTACACAGTACAAACAAATATATTCCCTACTTTTAATCAATCAATTTTAGATGATTGGAAAGATGATTTAGAAATGCAACATGATTTGACTATTGTCTTTGATGCTATTCAAATTGCTTGTAAGAATATTGCTGCAGCAATCAGAAAAGCACGTACGTAATTTTTCTATTGTTATTTAAAACTAAATAATTTACAATTTCTTTTTATAATAACAACAGCTATTGAAGATTTAACTGGTTTTGCAGGTACTAAAAACTCAATGGGTGAAGATGTTAAAAAATTAGATTTAATTGCAAATGATCATTTCATTTCAGCATTAAGTAAATGTAAAAGAGTTTGCTGTATGGTAAGCGAAGAAAATGGTGATTTAATCCTTCCATCAAATGATAAGAATGATGTCTTAGGACCTTATGTTGTTTGCTTCGATCCATTAGATGGTTCTTCAAATGTTGGTAAGTAAATTAAGAAATAATTGTCACGTGTTAAAATGTTTTAAGATGTTGCAGTACCTGTTGGTTCTATATGGAGTATTTATAAAAGAAGAGATCCAAAGTTAACAAAAGAATTCGGAACATTAGAAGATGCCTTACAACCTGGAAGAAATATGGTTGCTGCAGGTTATGCAATGGTAAGTTAATATTATTAATTTCCGAAATGTTTTTCTAATAATTATAGTATGGTTCTTGTACAATGATTATTCACGCAACAACTAAATCTGTAAATTCTTATACTTTAGATCCAGTTTCTGGTGACTTTGTTTTAACTACACCAAATCTTAAAGTTCCAAAGAAGGGTGCAATCTATTCAGTAAATGAAGGAAACTATAGGTAAGTTTTTTGGTCAATTTATATTATTTAATGCTTGTTAACAATCATTCATTAATTGCCTTAAGAACATGGAATGAAAGTACAAAGGAATATGTTACTATTAAAAAGGGAAGTGAAGAAAAGAAACCATATTCATTAAGATATGTTGGTTCTATGGTCGCTGATGTTCACAGAACATTATTTAAGGGTGGTATTTTCTTCTATCCTGCAGATAAATCTTCTCCAAATGGAAAGCTTAGATTATTATATGAATGTAATCCAATGAGTTTTATTATGGAAAAGGCAGGAGGTAGAGCAATAGCAGGTTTAAAGGGAAGAGTATTAGATGTTGAACCAACTAAAATCCATCAACGTGAACCTATCTATTTGGGATCTCCAGACGATGTAACAGAGATTGAAGAAATTATGAAGAAACACGGTCAATAAATAAATATTATAAATAACAAATTATAAATAAATTATTAGTTTTTGTAAATAATTGTATTTTTGACAAATTGTAGAGATTTGCAGCGAAAACAACATTCAATTTGAAAAATAATTCCTGCAGTAAATTTTATGTTCATCCAGTTGCGGAACACAAAATACACATTTCCGAGTATTCGGAAGTTACGGAACCTGGCAGCATTGTTAAAATGCTATTTAAATATTCAGAAAAATTCTTTGCTGAAAAAAACAGAATAATAATAACCTTAACAAAAAATGTCTGGAGTTTTCGACGGTGCAATTGGTATCGATTTGGGTACAACATACAGTTGTGTTGGTGTTTATATGGGTGATAATGTAGAAATCATTCCTAATGACCAAGGTAACAGAACTACACCATCATATGTTGCTTTCACTGATGAAGAAAGATTAATTGGTGATGCAGCAAAGAATCAAGTAGCAATGAACCCACATAATACAGTTTTCGATGCAAAACGTTTAATCGGTAGAAAATTCAGTGAATCATCTGTTCAACAAGATATGAAACATTGGCCATTCAAGGTTGTTACTAAATCTGATGACAAACCATACATCCAAGTTGAATACAAAGGAGAAACTCAAACTTTCACACCTGAACAAGTTTCAGCTATGGTTTTAACCAAGATGAGAGATATTGCAGAACAATACTTAGGTAAACAAGTTAAGAAGGCTGTAGTTACTGTCCCAGCTTATTTCAACGATTCTCAAAGACAAGCAACTAAAGATGCAGGTACTATCTCCGGTATGGAAATTTTACGTATTATTAACGAACCAACTGCAGCAGCTATTGCTTATGGTTTAAACAAGAAGGGTGAAAGAAATGTTTTAATCTTCGATTTAGGTGGTGGTACTTTTGATGTTTCTATCTTAAACATTGAAGATGGTGTTTTCGAAGTTAAAGCAACTGCTGGTGATACTCACTTAGGTGGTGAAGATTTCGATAACAGAATGGTTGAATATTGTTGTCAAGAATTTAAGAAGAAATATAAGAAAGATTTACATGAAAATCCAAGAGCATTAAGAAGATTAAGAACTGCTTGTGAAAGAGCAAAGAGAAATTTATCTTCTGCAGCAAACGCAACTATTTCTGTTGATTCTATTATGGATGGTATCGATCTTGATTTAACTGTTACTAGAGCAAAATTCGAACAATTAAATATGGATTTATTCAGAAACTGTTTCGAACCAGTCAAGAAGGTTTTACAAGATTCTGGTTTAGATAAAAGTCAAATTGATGATGTTGTCTTAGTTGGTGGTTCTACTCGTATTCCAAAAGTTCAAGATATGTTAAAGGAATTCTTCAATGGAAAGGAATTATGTAAATCTATTAACCCTGATGAAGCTGTTGCATATGGTGCAGCTGTCCAAGCTGGTGTTTTAACTGGTAAAGAAACTAGAGTTTTATTGATTGACGTTACTCCATTATCTTTAGGTATTGAAACTGCAGGAGGTGTCATGACTAAATTAATTGAAAGAAACACTACCATTCCATGTAAGAAATCACAAACCTTCACAACATATGCAGACAACCAAACTGCTGTTACTATTCAAGTATTTGAAGGTGAAAGAGCAATGACTAAGGATAACCACTTATTAGGTAAATTCAACTTGGAAGGTATCCCACCAGCACCAAGAGGTGTTCCAAAGATTGAAGTTACTTTTGAAATTGATGCAAACGGTATCATGAAGGTTGGAGCTAAGGATGAATCTTCTGGTAAGACTGAAAATATTACAATTACTAACGATAAAGGTAGATTAAGTAAGGAAGAAATAGATGAAATGTTAAAACAAGCAGAACAGATGAAGGGTGAAGATGATGAATTAAGAAAGAAGATCGAAGCAAAGAATCATTTAGAATCATATGCATATCAAATGAAATCAACTGTTGAAGATCCAAACCTTGCTGGTAAGATTTCTGATAGTGATAAGGAAGTTATTAAGAAGTCTTGTGAGGAAGCAATCAGTTGGATTGATGACCACCCAAGTGCAACAAAGGAAGAATATGAAGGTAAACAAAAGGAATTAGAAGGTAAATGTGCTCCAATCATCACTAAATTATACCAAGGTGCTGGTGGTGGTGCAGGAGGCATGCCAAACATGGGAGGAATGGGAGGTGGCTTCCCAGGTGGAGGTTTCCCAGGAGCTGGTGCAACTGGCGGTGAAGAACAAACTTCATCTACTACTCAACCAAAATTCGAAGATGTTGATGTCGATTAATCCTAATGGGCCTTTGTAAATAATATAAGAATATTTTTGTAACAAGCATTTACTTTTTACTCTTGTAAGAATAAAATATTTATTTTAAAAACCTTCCAAAACAGTTAATTGTTTAAATGTATACATTTTGTATTCTCTCCTTAAAGATTATAAAATATAATTAAAAAATAAAGATTAAAAAAAATATTAAAAATTAAAATAATTATAAAAACAATATAAATTTAACATTATGCACCTCAAACTAACAAATAAATTAATAAAACAAATCAAGAATGTTATTATCAAATTTTATTTATTATAATTAAAAAATATTTAACTTTATAAAATTATTTATTTTTAAAATTTTTTTTATATTTTTTTAGTTTAAATTAATAATATTTATTTTATTAATATTTACAAAATCTATTTTTTTAAAATTTTTTAATAAAGGTTTTTTTTTATTTCCTAATAGTAGATTTTTAATTTTTGCATCCGTCCAAACCCCGCTTGTCTATCCTGTAGAGGGTAGTCCACCTTTATTGCTTGTTTTTTTAAAATGCGTTCAACAAATAAAAATGAAATTGATTGCAAATCTGTTTAAACTTGCTTTTGCAGGACTTATTTTGTTGATTAGCTTGATGGTAGTAAGAACCATACTCTTCCTACAACAATCCAATAATAAAATTAACAATAATAATTTACAACCGAAAGAAATAAAACAAATTATTCCTTGGACACAAACAGATAAAGAACTAGCCATTCAACGTCTTTCAAAAGGTTTAACTTTTAAAACGTTACAATACCCTGATCCTTCTTTTGATGATCTATTTACACAATTATTCAAAGATTTTAATTTATTATTTAATAATAATACATCATCTATTTTACAAGAAATTACCAATGACATTAAATCAAGTGTTAGTGAAGAAGGTTTTTTAGCAGCCAAAGTGTTTTTATGGAAAGGTCTTAATAATAATTTAAAACCAATTTTATTAACTGGACACGTTGATGTTGTACCAATAAATGATGAAAAACAATGGATTTATCCACCATTCAGTGGTGCAATTAAAGACGGATATATTTATGGAAGAGGTGCATTAGATGATAAATTTGCTGTTTATGGAATGTTTGAAGCAATTCAACAATTAATTAAAAATAAATTATTAATTCAACCAGAAAGAGATATTTATATTTCAATAGGTATGGATGAAGAGATTGGTGGATATAATGGTGCAAGAAAAGTAACTGATTATTTCTTAAAGAAAGGTATTGAATTTGCTTTTATTTTAGATGAAGGTGGTTTAATTGGTGATAAACAAGTACCTATTGTTGATAAACCAATTGCTTTAGTAAGTATTGCAGAGAAGGGACATTGTGATTTACAAGTTAAAGTAAATTGTGATCCAGGTCATTCTTCAATGCCTTCTCCTAATACTTGTATTAATATGTTAGCAAAAGCAATTGTTGATATTGAAAAGAATCCAATGCCTTCTTATATTGCAAATAGTTTTATTCAAATTCTTTTAAAAGATTTATTACCTTATACAGATAGCTTTATTTCAAAATTATTAGTTGTAAATTTAGATATTTTATCACCAATTGTTGATTTTGTAATTACACGTTTAGGAGGCACTTTGAATGCAATGATTAGAACAACAATTACACCAACTATTATTAACGCTGGAGATAGACCTAATGTTTTACCTAGTTTTGCAACTTTAAATTTAAATACAAGAATATTACCTTATGATTCAGTTGAAAGTATTGAAAATCATTTAAAGAAAGTAATTAATAATCCAAATATCACATTTACAACTGGAGGTGCTGGTGGTCAAAGTGGTAGATGTGCAATTCAAAAAACAGTAGCTTGTTCAGATTGTGTTGAATTTGAGATTATTAGGAAATCAATTAATGAAGTACAACCTGATGTTATAGTTGCACCTTATTTATTTATTGCTGGAAGTGACAGTTTTCATTATAGAGATTTAAGTAAATTTTCATATGGTTATGTACCAATGAGATTATTTAAAGAACATAATGATTTAGGAAGGATTCATGGTCACAATGAAAGAGCTTCTGTTGAGAATTATATTGAAGCTGTTGATGTTTATGGTAATGTCATTTTGAATTTAAATGAAATGCTTAAAAAGCAATAATCTCAAAGCTCAATAAATCTTTTTTTGATTTTTGAAGTTCTGCAAAGAAGAAGCTATAAAAACTATGTGAAATAAATAGTAACATCTACGGCCATACCACTGTGAAAGCACCTCATCCCGTCCGATTTGAGAAGTTAAGCACAGTAGGGCTACATTAGTACTGAGATGGGAGACTTCTCGGGAACCTGTAGTGCTGTAGATTTTTGTTTGTAATTTAATTGATGATTATATTAAAATAATTAAAAAAAGAAATTTAAATTTAATTATAATTTTAATATTAATTAAATTTAAAAAACATAAAAAATAATTAATTTATTTAAATAACTATTATTAATAATAATAATAAATTGTTAAATAATAATAAAAAAAATGTTTATAAAAATTTTTGAATTAAAAAAATTTAGTATAATAATAAGAAATTATAATTTAATAATTAAACAAATAAATTATTATTTACATAAATTATATAAAACTGATATTAAATTATAAATTTTAATTTTTTTTACTTTTTTATTGTTAAAAAAAAAATAATTAAAAAAATTAAATATATAATTAGAGACCTTTTAAATTGAAAAAATAGATTAAATACAATGTTAATTTTAAAAAATATTAAATCTACAACAAACTATTACCTTTTATGTATTTTTAATTTAATAAAATTTATATTTAATAAAAAATTATTTTATAAATTTTCAATACAAAAAAACAAATTATTTTGATAGATTAAATTATTTAGGATTAATATTTTAAAATTAAAAATATTATTAATAAATTAGATGATATTAAAAATAAATAAAATTATAAAAAAAAAAATTAATAAATGTTATTAATTTTATATTTTAAAGCCTTTACTTATAAAAAAATTTAATAACTAATAAAATATTACCTTTTTTTTTTTAAAAAATAATTTAATTATAAAATAAAATAAATTAAAATTTATTAATAATTAAGTGTTAAGATTTTAATTAAAAATTTTATTATAATTTTATATTATTAATATTATAAAATAATAATAAACTTTTTTTTTAATATTTTTTCTTTATAATATAAAAACTTTTAATATTGATTAGGTTTAAATTATATAATAAATTAATAAAAATAATTTATTATTGTTATTATTTAATTAAATAATTAAATTTTATTTATTTTTTTATAATAATTTCTTTTATTATAATGTTTATATTTATGTAAAATTTTTAATTTATTTTCATTATAATTTTT
This sequence comes from Willaertia magna, assembly GCA_902984215.1. Lineage (NCBI taxonomy): Eukaryota > Heterolobosea > Eutetramitea > Acrasida > Naegleriidae > Willaertia > Willaertia magna. The sequence goes on along the minus strand of CADWAF010002770.1, from coordinate 65,680 downwards.
TAAAATATTTAAAAATTTATTAAAATATATTATATTTTGATTTTTAATTTTTTTTAATAAATTATAAATAAAATTTTAAATATTTTAATATTTTTAATTTATTTTTTATAATATAATATTTATTATTAATTTTATAAAAATAAACTATAATTTTATTAAATAAAATATTTTTTAATTGTAATTATAATAAATAATAATAATTTAAATATGATAATTAATTATAATAAATAATTGTAGCATTTTTTGTAATAATTAATTAATTTTTTTAATTTTTTTTAAAATTATTATTTTAATTTATAAAAAATTATTTAATTATTTTTTTTAATAAAATTTTAAAAGAATAATATTTTTAAAAATTAAAAAATATATCATTTAATATTATTAACAAATAAAACAGTTAAATTATTAATAAAATTTGAAAATTAAATCAAAATAAAAAATTAAAATCAAAGAAAATTAAATTTTATAAAAATAATAATTAATAATGATTAATTAATATGTTTAATAATAAAATAAAATTTTTATAAAAATAATTATAAAAAATTGCTTGAATTTTATAATTTATGATGATATTAAAAAATAAATATTAATTTTAATAAATTATTAAATTTAATAGAATTAATTATTAAAAAAAATAAAAATTTTCATATTAAATAAAAAAATTAATATATAACTATTAATTTTAATATTTATATTTCTTATACAAACTTGATTTATTTATTTGTTTTTTGTATTAAAGAGATTAATTATAGATTTAAATTAAAAAAATTAAATTATTTAGACATATCTAAAATTAAATATTTTTTTTGGTTTTTAATTTTTAAAAATTTAACTATAATTAATAAAAAAGACATTAAAATTTTAAATATTAATAAAACAAATAAATTAAAACCAAATTATTTAAAATCATCTTTTAATACTATATTCTTTTTAATAATTGATAAATGTTTAATAACACTACTATATTTTTTTTAATAATTGATAAAGGTTTAATTGAATAGTACTTAATATTAAATAAATAAATTTTCTGCAAATTTCATAAACACTGCAAAAAAAGTTATTGCTTGTTGTTTTAGTATTTAATAAATTTAATTAAAAATAAAAAAAATAAAAATCTACAGCACTACAGGTTCCCGAGAAGTCTCCCATCTCAGTACTAATGTAGCCCTACTGTGCTTAACTTCTCAAATCGGACGGGATGAGGTGCTTTCACAGTGGTATGGCCGTAGATGTTACTATTTATTTCACATAGTTTTTATAGCTTCTTCTTTGCAGAACTTCAAAAACAACGCTGCAATTTAAGGTACTATGTACTCTATTGGATAGTTGGTGGTATGTGAGTGAAACACTGAGTATCAAGAAAGCAGCACATTCTCTTTGTTTTCCTAGCATCAGTTCAAAGATCATCTTTTAAAAAATGAAAGCAACACTCTTCTTCACATTTATTCTTCTCTCACTTGTACTTCTTTCTTCTATCTCTTTAGCCGAAGAAGAAAAATCATTCCACCAAAGAAATCCATGCGCAAAAAGAGATCAACGTTTTACTAAAGAATTTTTAAGTAATAGTATTAAATCTCCACAACCACATACTTTTATTCCATTAGCTGATTTACCAACTAATTGGGATTGGAGAAATATCAGTGGAGTAAATTATTTATCAGTTGCTAGAAATCAACATATTCCACAATATTGTGGTAGTTGTTGGGCTCATGGATCTACTTCTGCATTAGCTGACAGAATTAATATCATGAGAAAAAATCAATGGCCAAGAATTGAATTAAGTGTTCAACACGTCATTGCTTGTGGAGATGGTTAGTAAAATTTTAATATTTTTTAATTTACATTTAAATTATTTTAGCTGGTAGTTGTGAAGGTGGTGATGATTCTCCAGTTTATTATTATGCACAAAAGTAAGTAAATTTTCACATGACAATTACTGACATTGCGAATATTATTTTGAACTATTAAAAGGAAGGGTATTCCAGAGGAAGGTTGTAATGTCTATAAAGCAAAGGATGAAGATTGTACTGCTTTTTCTGAATGCGGTACTTGTAATACAACATCTTGTTGGCCAATTACTAACTTTAAGAGATGGAAAGTAAGTGAGTTTGGATCAATTAGTGGTGAACATGAAATGAAAGCTGAAATTTATGCACGTGGTCCTATTAGTTGTGGAATTGATGCAACAAGCAAATTAGAAAAATATACTGGAGGTATTTTCTCTGAATTTTCTGTTTTCCCAATGATTAATCACATCATTTCTGTTGTTGGTTGGGGTGAAGAAAATGGACAAAAAGTAAGTAATAATTGATTAATGACAATTTACAATAATTTTTATAATCTTTTTCATTATTATTTTAGTATTGGATTGTAAGAAATTCATGGGTAAGTTAAAATTTAATTATTTACTAAAATAATTTCTTGTAAATCTGCAGGGAACTGAATGGGGTGAAGGCGGATTTTTCAGAATTGTTGTTGGAACAGAATTCTACAATTTAGCAATTCAAACTGAGTGTGCTTTTGCAGTACCAATTGTTAATTAATGAATAATTAAAATATTAAAATACTCATAATAAATAATCAAGGATTCGATAGTTTTCAATTAAAAGCAGGGTGTCTCGTTATCCATTCCACACTGTTAATTGTCGTTAATCGTCAATCATCAACAATTTCTTTTTAAAAATATTGAACACATCGCTATGGAAGAATTACACAGCATAATTGATAAACTAAGTGAATATGCTCTGGACATTTCACAAAGTAAAGTTTACACTACTTCTTTGTGCGAATTTATTCTATCTATATATCAACAAGTGCAACTTTATAAGCAAATTCCTTCTTCAAATTCCTTTGTTTCTTCTATTTCTTCATCTTCTTTGGATAATGTCATTAAAGCTTTAGTAGATGCGGCCAACTTTCTAATCAGTAACTTACAAAACGACCCACAATTTCAACGAAAAGAAGATGCACAAAACGATTATCTTTTTGAAAGAGAAGAAAAAGAATTGATACAGAAAATTATTGCCAAAATCAATGCAATTCAAGTGTCAACGGAAAGAGCAAATGAAGAAGCTGCTCAAGGTTCTAATGGAAAAGCAACATTTCAATTTGATGCTCATGCTAAATATTATCCTAAATCTGCAGTGAGTGGTGTCATGTTACCTGAAGAATTGACTAATGATCCCAGAACTTTTCATCTGGTTGGTCATGAGTCATTCGGAGGAAGATCATCCATGCTTAAGAAAGTGTTATTGGCAATGGAAAATCAAAAAGAACAGGCTGCCTTATCAACCAGTACAAACGCTTTTGACAGTTTAGCAAAAGCAGCTCAACAACGTTTAAAAGTAATCTTAGTAAATGGAGTAACAGGTGTTGGTAAAAGTAATTTTGCTTTACATTTATGTAGAGAAATATGTAAAGAAAATCAAATCCAAAGAAAGTATCATCTAAGATTAAGGGCAAACACAAAACAAAGCTTAACTGTAAGTTTTATTTTTTTAAAATATAATAATAATGGCGCTAAATAATAATGTTTAGACAACGGAGGCAATGCAATATGTCATTCAAACATGGAGAGGACAACCACTTCCTATTCACGAGAAACAATTAAGAGATGTTTATCATCAATCTTTTATTGGGGTATCTTCTTTATTATATTTAGAAGATCCAGCAAATATTCATCAAGTTTTAGCCTTATTACCTTATATTAAATACTCACCATCAAGTAAAGCTATTGTAGTTATTAGTTCACGTTCTTCCCTTAAATTAGATTTTGATCGTTTTTCTAAGGGTTACATAGACTTAGTAAATGAAGACGAAATTAAACAAGTAAGAGATCGTATTCCAGAGGAAGATAAAACTTCAATAGAAGGGGGATCAATAGCAATTGATCAAATTGATTTGGAGAATTTCTCTGATCATGAATCTGATTTTGGCTCATCAGATGATGATAGTGATAATGAAAGTGACAAAGAAGAAGACGTACCAACTTCTCCTGTTAATGCTGTAGGCAAATTCCACATTAAGAAAACTCCACATCAAAAGAAAATGGAAAAAGAGTTGAAGGCAATCTTTGGTAGTACACAAAAGAAAACTGTTAGTATTCACATTGGAACTAAGGATGATGATGAGAAATTACCAATTTTCCAAAGACAATTTGATGTTATTTATTGTCAATTAGAGACATTAACATTAGATCAGGGTTCAGAAATGATTTTATCATTAAATCCTTCTGTAACAATGGAAGAGGGTAGATCTTTAGCTGCACTTGCAGATAATATCCCTATTTTCATGAAAATTGCAACAAGATGTCATATGTTATACGTTAGTGATCACACACTCTCTGATTATTCTATTCATGTCAGTTCTTATATTGATGAACATACCAAACCAAACTTCCCTCAATTAAGAAAATTATGTGAAGGCTTTATAATTGGAGCCTTCCAAAAGTGGCCAAAAGAATTACAAAGCTTTGCATTGAAATTATCAATTTTCCCATTCTCATTTGATGTTGTTAGTGCAAGTTTAATTACAGAGACACCTCTTCATGAAACCTTACAACATATTCAATTATTGGTTTTTATGGGTCTTCTTATTGGATGTGAACCTAATAGATTTTGTTATCATGATTTAGTTCGTGACACGTTGGTTTATCATTGTGAAGAAATGCCTGATGATGACCCTGTAAAGGTTGCAGTTCAAGAATGTGACGAAAGATACACTCAACATTACTATAACCTCTTAGGTCTCTATAATTTACAACATGAATACAGTGGTATCATGTTTATGCCTGGTGTGGAAAGATATGATATGGATATTGAAAATATGAAACAAGTAATTCATTTCTTAAGGGATTTATCTGATGAAGATTACATAGACGGTTTAAACAACGGTAGATACATATTTAGAAATGTTATTTATGCGATTGACAGAGGTAGAATGTATACATATTTTGAAAATAATGCAGCTATCGATAAAGTGAAGAGTGAGTTTGGAAAAGCTCAATTTTATGAGGGATTTGCTTTAGTGTATTTTGATTTAATGGACCACAAGAATGCTTTTATTAAAGCTAAAAAGGCACTCGAATTATTGGAAAATGCTTGTATCCTTAGTGAAGAACCGAGTGATGAGTTAAAGAAACTACCAGTGCTTCACATTACTGGTGACATTGCCTTACGTCAAAATCAACATGATATTGCTATGAAATATTTTGAAAAGATGGTTGACATTGCCACTAAAAACGCACATGAATGGCAAAAATTAAAAATTGAATCAAATGAAGAAGTCCTTGAAGGGTTTGAAAAAGATGAATATATCATTAAAGATATATTTATTGGAAAAGCTATGATTAATCAAGCAAGAATTTATATGCACCGTGGCGAAACCAAACTTGGTAAACAATATTTCGAACGTGGTTTAATGATTTTACAAAGAATATATCACCGTTATCATCCATTGATTTCTGATGCCCTTGCATCCTATGCCTCATTATTAAGAGATCTTAAAAATAGTAAATATTATGACGATGTTATTAAATATTACAAAGAGGCAGTTGAAATTAACGCTAAAATATTTGGTGAAACTTCCTTCCAAATGGGAGAAATATATGATGGTTATGCTATTGCGCTACTTTTACAACAAAAATTTAAAGAAGCTGAAGTTAATTTTAAAAAGTCATTGGAGATACGTAAAAAGTATTTTGGAGAATCAGATTTAACAGTTTCATCTACTCACAATAACTTGGCTATTTGTTTGAAACATTTAAAGAAATATGAAGAGGCATCAGAACATTATACTTCATCAATGACTATTTTAACTAATCTTTATGGTCCTAATGACAGTCGTGTTGCCACTTTGAAAACTAATGTTGCCAAATTAAAATTAGAAACAAATTCTGATATTGATGAAATTCAAAAGTCATTTGAAGAAGCTCTAGAATCTTTACAAGATGAAGAAATTAAAGGTGAAAAAGGTAGACAAATGGCCTCAACCCTTGCCTCTATGGCTGACACACAAAGACAAAAACAAAATTATGACAAGGCAATTGAATTATATGAACAATCAATGGCCGTTTTAGAAGAAGTTAAAAAGACCACCAATCCTGAAAGTACTGATTATCTTGACATTTTGGGTGAAACAGCAAGAATATTATATGGTATGGCTACATTACATTATGATAAACAACAATATAAAGAAGCTTCAGAACTTTTAGATAGAGGAATGGAGATTATTGATACTAAACTTGGTGGTGCAGCATATCCTCTTTATTCAAACTTTTTATCTCTTTCAGCAAATGCAAAATTAAATAAGAAGGATTTATCTGGTGCTGAAGCAATTTATCTTAAAGTTATTGAGATGAAAACAAAACAACAACAACCAAAAGAGAACTTTATTGCCACATTCCAAGCATTAGCAGTTTGTTTGGATCGTCAAGCTAAGTATGAACCAGCAATTGAATATTATAATAAGGTTTTAGATTTATTAAAAGAAGTATCTCCTAATGAATTAGATAAAATAATTACTGTAAAGAAAGCGATTGCAAGTTGTCACACGAAACGAGATCCAAAAGATTTTGAATCAGCTGAAAAAGTATTTGAAGAAGTAGAACAACTTGTATTAAAAAAGACTGGAAATGATAATAATTTAGAATATGGTGAACTTATTAATGATTTAGGTGCATGTCGTGTACAATTACAAAAGATTGAAGATGCAATTCTTAATTTTGCAACATGTGAACGTATCTTTGCTGAATTTTATGGTGACAATCATGATAAGACAATAACAGCAAGAGAAAACGTTGCTAATTTAAGAATGATGTTACAACAACGACAAGTTGAACAAGGTTGTTGTTGCTGTATTGTAATGTAATTGTTTCATGCTTTTATTTGATTTTGTAAAATAATAAAAAAAATGATTCCAAACGACAATGACAACAACAAACCATCGGAACAAGCTTTTATGTTTTTTAATTCACATAAATTAAAAGATAGACCATCATCAATAAAAGAACAAAGATCTTTTTATAAAGATGTTATTAGAAGAAGAGCTTTTGAAAATGTGAAAGAGAAAAGACAAAAACTTTTAGAATCAATCAGAGAACATGAAAAAGATGTTTGTGCTGAATTATTTGAAAAGTATACGAAAGAATGCAAAGAAGAATTAGAAAGATTATTAATACAAGAGAAAGGAAATATGGATGAAGATGAATATATGGATTTATTAATTGAAATAGGAAATGAAATTGAAGAAGAAATAAAGAAAGAAGAGGAAGAACTTTTATTAAAAGAATTTGAAGAAAATGAAAAGATTGAAAGTGAAGATTTACAAGAATTAATTGATTATTTTGAAAAGTCAGTATTTCTTTGTCCAATTTGTAAGAAAAACAGATTACTGGAAACAAAACACTCACTATTTTGTAAATGTGGCTTAAGAATACCCACCAAAGTTTGTTTTGTTTTGTTTTTTAATTAATTTCTCTAACCCTTTATTTACTTTATTACAGTATGATGGATTAAGTGCTTCAGATGTTTCCCAAAATTTAATTGACAACTTTGTTGAACATAAACAACAATGTGACAAAGAACCAACAATTAATTCTGAACAAAAGTTTGGTTCAACTTTTCTTTCCATGTCTTGTAAAGAATGTGGATATTTTGGCATATTAATTTAAATAAATTAATTTACCGTTTTCCAAAACTCATTGATTTTTGTAAATCTATCTGTTGGAAATAGTTTAACGATGTTTGTTGAGTTTTTACTCCAAGTAGAGAAAGTGGTTATTTATTGTTGATTTGCACTATTCATTAATTGTTGTAAAGCTAATTTTTCCTCATCTCCAAGTTGTGAAATAATTTGTTGGAATTGACTTTGATATCTGTTGGAGAAAGAAATAATTGATTGACCAAAATAGACATTTTCATCAATACTATCATAAACAGTTTCTATTGTTTCAGTATCATCAATCTCTTCATCATTTGCTTGATTATCATAAGACGTATTTGTAAGACTTTCAGCTAACTTTAATAATTGAGGATTCTTCTTTAAGGTTGATAAAGTAGCACTACCTCCATTATTATCTTCTCTATTATATTCTTCTTCTTCACTATCATAATAATTCTCTAATAGTTCTTTTCTTTCTTGTTCAGCTTTTAATTTATTTTCCTCTTCTACCTTTCGTTGTTGATGAATATCAATTAATAATTTAACACAAGAACCAACTAGATGAGTAATATTTCCTTGAATAGGAGAAGGTAAATTTGCAAAATTAGGATAACCAATAATTGTAGAGAAAGCTAAAACAGTTAACTTCTTATCAAATATTCTGTGCATTAGAGTGAAGGCATTTGACCATTTACCAAATACTGAGAATGTTGCTTGTTTTGATTCAATATAATTTAAAGTAATATCAATGTTATAACAAATAGCATCTGCAAATAGATCGAAAAGTAAAACTGTAAATGCAGGTGTTTCAGCAAGTTTTAATTGTTCTAATGCCATTTCTAAATATTTTGGAACTTCATTATCAATTCTACCTTTACAACGTTGTAACATAACAGACAATATCTTGCATGCACCTTGTGCTTCTTTTTCACATGTTTGTGCATCAGCACCTAAATGTACTTTACATAATTCATAAACCATTGTGACATGATCTTGATTTTGTAAGAATACATCTGTATTAACAGAAATATAATTATCCATTGGTGGAACTAAATAACCAATATAATCACTTGCCCATCCTTTGAATGCTTCATAAACAATTGGTAACATTTTCCAACAATTTTCACTAATTTTACCTTCACAATGATAAGTTAAGAATGTTAACATTTCCATAACATATTCAATGAAATCATAACCAACTTCTGGACTTTCTAATACTTTAGCAATGAAAGGTAATAGAATAGGTTCTAATTGTCTATAAATTGATGGTTTAGAAGTAAATGCTCTCATTAAAGTTAAAACTGTAAGAATACAATTTTCCATTAAAGTTTCTTCTTCTACGTGATCTAAATCTGCATCTTCTTCTTCTTCTTGTAATCTAATAAACGTAGATATCATTCTAGAACAAATTGAAATAGCATATGGTTCAATATCTTCTGCAAATGCATCAATTAATTTCTCAATACTTTCAACAACTGTAGAATGTTCCATTTCATTCAAGATATTCATATAAATCTCTAATAATTGTGGCAAGATTGGTCTAACTTGTTGCATTGCTATATCTGTGTGTAATAAACAACTTAATGCTAAACCTGCTTGAATTTTAACTGGAATATCTTTATCTTGTAAACAATTTAAAATTAATTTCAATCCTTCGATTGGTGTATTTTCATTCTTCCAATTGATTAATGAAAAGATACCTAATAACCAACATGCTCTTGCTCTTAAATAAGGATATTGATTATTAGTAAATTCAGGGAAAACAAACATTGTTAATAAATCTTCAATCTTATCTTTTGTCATGTTACTCTTTACAAAAATAGATGCTAAATTACCTATTGAATATAAAACACCATCTTTTAAAGAAGGATTAACATTTGTACCATTTTGATAATTAGTTAATACCTCAGTGACATATGCTAAATAAACTGGAAATACATCCTTTCTTCTTTCAGCAATTAAATTAAATAATGAACCCATTGCAGTAATTCTTGTATTCCATAAATCTTCAATCATTTCATAACCAATTCTTAAAAACTCTTGTGGATCATTTTCCCATGTTTCTTTATCATATTGATTAAAACAAATATAAGGGAATAAGATATTTGTAATAATATCTTTTAATTTAGGTTTGATTGCAATATTATAAATATTTGGTTCTGAAGTACAACCATCTAAAACACGTAAAGCTAAAGTAATGATTCTAGGTGGAACAAATATATTCTTTAAATTTAATTGAACAACAGATACCATTACTTCTAAAAATGGAATAGCCCACTTTTGTAAGAAATATTTTGCTAATTTACGTTCTTCTTCAGTTGGTTCTTTAGCATCAATTGTATTAAATTGAGCAATTAATCTATAAATGAAATGACCAATCCATTTCTTTACTTTCCAATGTGGATTACCTTGATTTTCAAAATTATTTCCTTGTGGAACATCCATCTTAAATGAATCAATTAATAATTGCATTAATTGATCAAATCTACTGAATTGTGAATTGTTTAAAATTTCTAAACTATAATATTGTGGAATACCAAGATAAAATCCAGCCCAAATAACTTTACATGCTAATTTTCTCATAAATGCAAATTCATCTGTGTTTTGAGAAAGTAAATATTTAAATAAATTTAAAATAACATCACTTGTTCTTGTGACAACATCATCTACAACCATTTTATATTGTTCTCCAAATGCAAATTTATAACTCTTCAATAGTTGGTCTAATGCTAATAAAGCTCCATAAACTTTACTAATATCATTAGATTGTAATAATTGTAAAATGTCATCTACTAAATTATTCCAACTAACAGGATAATCATTATAAACCATCACTCTAAGAACATCACATAATTGATTTTGAATTACATGTTTAGATTGAACTAAGGCCTGTAAAATATTGGTTTTTAAATAATTCTTATCGGAGAGAGCCATTTCAAAAACTACTCCATCTTGTTGTTGTTCTTCCTCTTCTTCCGCTTCTTCTATTAAACTTCTTCTTTTAGGATTCCAATGTTTATTGACTAAATTTTTTAAGTAGATAGCTCCGGCTTGTTGGATATGAAGTGCTTCTACTGCGTTAGATTGTTGACTAGTTAAAATTAATTGTAAAATTGAACTAGGAAATCCTTCGTTACTTTTCCATTGAGTTAATTGTTGTTCAGAGACTTGTTGCAAGGATTTATTGGTACTGAAGGTATTTAGGAAGACAGAATAGAGTTGATGGGAAAAGTCCTGCATTTTTTTTTTCGAACGACAAAGTGAAAAGTTATTTGGCTGGAATAAATTAAATGAAGGAAGAGAACCGCACCCTAATTATCGTAGAGATTACAATGATTTATTGTTAATTTTACAGTGCTAATAAATATTTACAATTATTTCAATGTGACTTTATCTTGCATGAGGACTTGATTGCCACGACTGTCTTCATTTGGATATATTACTAATACATCAAATGACTTGCCTAAGGATTGCTTTTGTCTCATTATTAGTTTCTTAATTATTGGTTTCAACTCTTCTGGAATCTCCAAGTCATCCTTCTTTTGCACAACAGGTGCTTGTTGTACTTGGCCTTGATATACTACAGCTAATTGTTCTTTTAATTCATCATATTCATCAGCTAGTTCGTCATAATCTTCAGCTAATTCTTGATGTTCTTTTAACAATTTATCGTATAAAATCTTATAATCTTCTAATCCTGCACTCATCTTTTGTGGTAAATTTGGCTGGTCTAAGAATACGCTTCCAGATCTTTTCTTTGGTACATACTGTTGGTCTTCGTCATCTGAAGAAGGATAAAAGTATTTTGGATTGTGAACATGTTTTGGCTTGACATCTTCCTCTTCTTCTTCATACATTGTAATGGTTGGGACGTTGGATTTTGTTTCTTCTTTGTGTTCTTCTTCTTCAACATTTTCTTCCTCTTGTTGTTCTTCTTGTGGTTGATGATATTCTTCTTCGTGTTCTTCTTCTAAATTTTCTTCTTCCTCTGGTTCTACAACTGCAATATCTTGTTTTTTATTAATCTTATTAAGTTGAGTTGATTGTTTAGGAGAATTATTGCTACTGGTGTCATCATTCTTCTTTTCAAATACGTTCATTCTATCTTTTAAATTAGTAACTCTAACAGAAGGCTTTCGTTGCTTCTTTTGGCTGAGGTCATTAACTTTTTGGAAGAAACCAATTCTTTCACTAAATGATTGAGTTTTGGTCAATGGTGCTTGTTCTTCATCTTCAACCTCAACTTTTGGTGGTTCAACTACTTTTTCTTCTACTTTTGGTTCTTCTTTTTCTTCTTCCTCTTCCACTTCTTCTTCTACCTCTTGAACCTCAACTTTTGGTGGTCCAACCACTTTTTCTTCTTTTGGTTCTTCTTTTGGAGTAGTTGTTCCTGCATTCTTGCCAGATTCTTGTAAACCTTGCATAATAATCTTTCTTCTTGAATGTATATATTCTTCTTCTTTAAATAATCCGCATTTATACATTCTGTCAATTGCCTTCAATCTACCTTTTGTCTTTTCATCTAAGTCTTCTTCTTTAATATCATCTACATTAATTTCGCCACTATTGGTGACAGGTGTCGTTGTATTAGAAGTTGTTGTACTTGGTGTAGAATTATTTGATGTGTCGTATTTCTTGACAGCTTTTTGATATTCTTCCTCATTTATAACCCCTCTGTCTCTCAAATTCTTCAAGTGAGATAATTTATCACCACTATTTGTTGGTGCAGTACTCTTCTTTTCCGTTAATTTAACAACAGCTTTTTGGAATTCTTCCTTTGATAAAATTCCCATAGTCATCATTTTCTTGTAACTATCCAATTGTTTCTTTTGTTCTGGTGTTAAAGTAGATTCATCAATATCATCCATAACATTTTGATTAGAAGATGTTGAAGAGGTGGTTGATCTTGGTGTAGAATTAGTCGAAGAATTATTTGAGTTTGTCTTACTGCTTACAACATCTTCAACAACTGGAATATTTCCACTTGTTGCTTTACTTTTAGCCTTTTCAACTGCTTTCTTATAATCTTCTTCAGAGATAGTACCTCTTTCAAATAATTTTTGTAAGCTTTGTAATTGTTTTTGAGTTTTTTCATCTAATTCAATATTGTTTGAAGAGTTTGATGATGGAGTATTATTATTACTGTTGTTATCTCTTGGAGTATTCATCTTTTCTAAGATTTTATTTCTAGCCTTTTCATAAGCATCTTGAGCCAATAAGCCTTTCTGGAACATTCTTTCCAAATTCTAATAATTTAAATTATTAACATTATTATAAAAGTACTTACTTCTAATTGTTTTTCAATTGGAATATCCTTTCTAGGAGAAGGTTGTACACCATGATTATTATTTTGTACTGGAGATTTATTGGTTGTTAAGGTTGGAACTGTCTTTGTTGTTGGAGTATTGGATTGCTTCTTTGTTGTTGCATTCGTTGTAGTTGCATTTGTTTTAGGCTTCGTAGTCGTAGTTGATTTACTTCCATTAATTAAGTCTTCAATAGAAGCAGCAAAAGAACCGGTTGATTTCTCAATATTATTTGATGATGAGTTATTGTCTTCTTCTTGGAAGAATTTAATCATTCCACTAAGATATGTGATTATAACTTTTGGATCTGGTTTTTTAGAATCTACATCTTCTGGGTCTAATAATCTTGGAATACCAATTTCATCACCTTTACTGAAAGCCCATTCAAGTCTTTCTTCTCTTGTAAAATCATTAACAAGGTCATCCCAAGTTAATCCAGTTTCTTTTAACAAATCAGGACGTTGCTGCAATCCAATTGATTGAAAAATATTAATGCAATGTAAATAATTAATACTGAGATGATCTTACTTACACTATCTAAAAGACAACAGAAAGCTAAGCCATCTGCAAAAGATGTATCAAAATTTGAAATATCTACATTATCATATCCGAAACTATTACGTTGGCACCATCTAAGGATGGCATCTCTTCCTTTGTTACTCATATTTTATTTTCTTTTTTTTTGTTGTGATTTGACAATTTGACATTTCTCTTTTATATAAGATAAGAGAAAGCGAAAAGATAATAGGGTAAATAAACATTGGATAACGAATCACACAAGGAATAACACTAATCAATGCACGAATCAATCATGCAATGAAAATTCAAAGGAACTTGTAATAATACAATTTATTTATTTGCGTTGTTGTTGAAATTGAGCAACTTTTTGTTGAATCCATTGAGATAAATCATTCATATTCTTTTCTAATTTCTTTTTCTTTTCTAATCCCTCTTCAATCTTTTTATCAATATTTTCTATTTCTTTATTAATAAATTCTAATCTTTTATCTACATTAGATTTTGCTTCATTTACATCTTGTTTAACTAAAACAGGTCCTATTAATTTATAAACTTCTACTCCACTATCGGAATCAATTAGATCGAATTCGGTTTTTACGCTATCATTTTCATTCTTTTGTGCAGCGAAAGATTGTTGTCTAATTGCTTCCCTTTGAATTTCTATTTTATCGGAATTTAATAATTTAGTAGTTTTCAAAAACACGTACCAGAATTAATTTTATTAATATCTTCTTGATAGATATTTAATTGCTGTATAGCCTTCATTAATTGTGGATCCATTTTTTATTTTTTTTCAATTATTTATTTCGTAATATTTATTTTGTTAATATTTATTTTAATAATTCATAAAACCAAACAGTTCTAGAACTAAGGATAGCAATATTCATGGCAAGACAACCTGAACTCCACATTACATGCCCCACAATTTCTACAGGTCTATAATTTACTAAGAAACAACCTGAACCAGCAACAAACAAAACACTACTTATAATATTTAAGATAAATGAACCAACATCTATGTAAAACATTATTGATTGTATAAATTTCTTATCCATATAATTTTTACTATTGTAAACTATTGAATTTAATTTCATAAATAATTGTATTATGCTTGATAAAAGAAATGCACAAGCTCCAACCATCCAAACTATCTCAGCTGATATAACTTTAGTAAAGGTAGATGGTAAATTCATAAATAAAACAGAACCAGTGATAAATGTCGATCCACCTATACATAAAAGGAAATCTACAAAATATTCTGTAATAATTAATTGTAATTGTAGTTTGGATGCTTTTTCTCTTTGTTTATAAGCCGCTAATGGTAATAATGCGCTAGTTGACGAATTATTTCGTATTTGTTCAAGTTTTTTACAATATCTTCTGTGATTAATTAAATTATAAATATCTACAAATATTTTACAAATTGGACCTATCAGAAATAAAATTGAACCAATTAAAAAGTTATAACTTCCACAATTAAATAGATTTGTTGAATCCACAGCAAAACATGTACATCCAGCAATAAACATTGACGCTCCTATAAAAAAACAAATATCTAGTATTATATACATTGAATTTGAAAATATTTTGTAAAATTTAGATTGAATTACATCTTCCAGACGAGTCCTTGGTGAATCATACAAATGACACTCAATTTTGTCAGAAACAGTCTCTCCTGGAATACTAATAGCAAGAGACTTTGTGGTACTTGAAAAAGATGAGTTGACTTTATCATTGTCAAACGGAGTTTCTTCCATGTTATCAGCACTCGGACTCAGTAGGTTAATACTTGAAACCGTTGTTTCTGGAGATAAGATTTTGTTTGCATCATCATGTATGGTGTTTGAACCAGTCTGCTCTGGTGAAGTTAAAGGTGGCACAGTCTTTGAGTCATCCATATTTTTTTTTAACATTAATTCGTCATGCAGTAGACTGTTTGTTTTTTGGATAGCGCAAAATATTGTAAAGTACAGTTTCCATTTTCAAAAATTTACTTTTACAAAAATTGATAATTTATTAAAAAAATACATTATAATAATTAAAAATATATATAATAATTAAAGTAACCATTGGTCAAACAATTTAATAGTTTGTTGTCTAGTATTCTTTAAAGTTGGTAAATCATTTGGAGAACTTGCATATAAATCTGCACAATGAGCAGTTCCTTGCATAAAGTAAATATTTTGTTGACCTACATAATTATTCGGTGAAGTCAAACCTAAAATATGCCATGGGTCAATGTTTCCGAAAGTGAACACTGTATTGGAAGTATCAATGCCCTTAGCTCCATAATAATCATTAGTGAAAGTGATGTGTGGTGTGACATCATTGACTCCAAATAATTGTTGACATTGTTGTAAATACCATTCAAGAGTAATACGAGGAGAAAATGGTTGAGAACTTCCAACAGCATTTTGATAATAACCAAATTCAACACATGTTTGATAAGTCCAAGATCTTCCAGCTGCACCTCCATTTTCAGGCCATGGTCTAGTATCCTTTAATTCTTGAATATATTCATCATAATCATTTTCAGTACATGGATTGCCTGAATATTTATTCCAAGTGTTTACCCAAGTTGCAAATGATTCCAAGACATCACTTCCTGATTGAATAATTTGACACATATTAGTTGTGTTATAAGTATTTCTTCCATTGTTATCAAGGTTGTATTGAACTACTTCACAAACACCATCAGATAAAGACATAAATAATAATGCTAAATCATTATCATTATCTAATTTGTTTGGATTACAAATATTAAACATTTTAGTAACTCTTTGTTTTCCAGCAGGTGTTTTAAGTAATGTTTCAATCATGTCATTTGCTTGTCTAACTCTTGCAGCACATGCTGGACCAACACTTCTTGCAACAACTTCCATATATTCCTTAAATTCTAATTGAGCTAATACTGGGCCAGATGATGCCAATGATGCTGCGAATAAATTAGGGAACTTAAGTCTACCCCATGCTGAAAGATTTCCAGAGTAACTGCCTCCAAAAAGAACAAACTTTGTTGCACTTTCGTTAATACCAAACTTTGTTATTAAAAACTTTCTGAAAGAAACAAGATCGGATAAAGCTTGTTGACTAGATAAATATCTTAAATTAGCAGTAGATAAGGAATTTCTTGGAACTGTTGCCATAAAGAATGAATTTCAATAATAATTTAATTATCATTACTTACCACTCTTTCCGTAAAATCTATGTTCTAATGCAGCAACCATTGCTCCATAGCGTTGTGCATATTCAGTTGCAATAAAGTGTCCATTGATATATCCTTCTGAAGCTGGACCTTCACCACCAATGATAATAAAAACTGGTCCATTATTTTGTTTATTCCATGCAGTAGCGTTTACCCAAAATCTTTGTTGGAATGTTTCAGTATTTGTTGGATCGTAGTGATCTAATTGTTGTTCCATCCATTGGTCAACACCAACTAAACTCTTTTTTAATAATAAACGTTGTTGTTCAATATTTCTTCCATGATTTAAAGCTCCAATGTGTCTGTTTCTTTTGAGAGCACCTGATTCCGCAAATGCAACAATAAATATTGCTAAAAGGATAGCAGTAACGAATACTTTCATTTTTTTCAACTACTCGGAGCTGCACATTGGAGACGTCCCTTACAAGTTGAATTTTAATTTTTAACTAACAGTTTATTTATTCATTCATTGATTTCATAAATTAAAAACAAATACTCAAAACATTTAAATTAAATACAAACTTTAATAATGTTGTACGGGATAACTCTATTTACATATACCTTCATTACCCTCAATTAACTATCCTTCACTTGTCAACAATTAAAAAAAATGTTTAACAGAGCTCTATCAGTAGGAAAACACGGAAGACCTAAGAATATTAAAATCAAACTAAATCCTAATCATATAGAAGAAATTTTAATTCAACCAAAAGATGAATTAACTGAAATACTAACATTAATCGCCACAAAATACCAAACGATTGCACCAAATCCAGGTAAGTAAATAACAATTCATCAATTTACTAAATAAAAATAGATAAATATGTATTATTTGTAATGGGACATCCTGAAAATTTAGTTCCATGGACAACACTAACTAAAAATTTAATTAAAGAACAATGTGAATTAGAAATTAAACCAGAGTGGTATCCATCAAAAAATACACCAAACAATGTAACATTAGATCAATTACAAAAAACTGGAAAATTAGATATTTCCGATAAAGTTTTTGGAGGGAAATTACCAGAACATTATTACATTGAAGAGAATGTGAATCAAAAACGATTTAGAAATATCCCGCCAATTTTAAGAAAATTATACGATTACATTTTAAAAGATCGTTCTCTTCGCTACATTGGAATTTTTAGATTAGTTGCGAATGCATCTCATGTTCAACAATTAATTGAAACATTTAATGAATTACAAAGAACGAATAAGAAATTTGATGAAATTGTATTTGAAAATACATTAGATCCAAATATTGTTGTAGCCTTACTTAAAGAATACTTTAAACAATTAGATGTTCCTCTTCTTCATCCGAAAGAAAGATTTATGGAAATTGGTAGAATTGAAAAAGTAGAGAAAAGAATTGAAGAATTTACAGATGCTTTAAATAAATTAAATCATGTAATTTATAAGAAAGTTTTTAAAGAATTAATTGAAGTTTTAGCTGAATTTATTTATCATCATAATTTAAATAAGACAAATCCAAAATTATTAAGTTTGGCATTAGGTCCTTTTATTTTACAACAAGAAAAAGAACAAATGATTGGTTCTACTTTCCCAAATGGTCAAATTTATATTAATTTAATTGGTATGTGTTTAGAACATTATGAAAAGATCTTTACAGAAGAAACACAATCTAATGGCAATGGTGGATCTACTGCTGGAGGTGGAGGTAAATTAGGTCAATTATTAGATCGTTTAAGGATTCAACAACAACAACAATTACAACAACAAAATACAGATTCAAACACTAATAGTAATAATAATAATGAAGATATTTCTTCAGTTCAAGATAGATGGAGAGAATATGTTGAAAGTTGGAAAGAAAAATATAAACAAGAAAAGGAGATTAGAGACCAAGTTAAACATGAATTAGATGAGAAATCAAAAGAATGGTCAAAAGAAAGAAAAGAATTAGAAGAAGAAATGGCTAAATTAAAATTAGCAATAAGTAGTAGTGAAATTTCAGAAGATGATCAATTAATTGGTTTAGAAGATGAACGTAAACAATTAATGAGAGATATTGAACGTGAAAGAGAACGTTATAAATTAGAGAAAGAAAGTCATGAAAGTAGAATGAGAAAAATAAAGAGAAGACAATTGTTGATATTAAAGAAATTAGGTATTGAACTAGGTGATGAAAGTAATGCAAAATTGACACCTGAATATTTCAAATTAATTAGAAAACAACAAGAAGGAGGAGAAATTAATAATGATATTAAAATTGATGATCAAGAAGAGCAGATTTATGGAGCAGCAGTCACCACTGCTATGGCCAGTAGTAGTTCAAACGTAGAAGATAAAAAAGCAAGAACTACAGTTGGTGGTAACAAAATACAAGTTGACAGTAGATTTAAAAAGAAGAAATAAATATTTATTATTTTGTAAGTGTACATACATTTCAAATACCAACTTTGAAATTGCTGCCTTTAATTTGTTATTGTACAGACTTGTATTATGCGAATTCAACCTCGTTAACCACTACTTATTAACAACACAACGATCCTTTAAACAAAGAATACTTGGGTGTCTTAGTTGAGTGCTAACTTTAAAAATTGGTCAAAAGTCATGTATCCGTTCGTATTGCCATTCGTTCCCATTTCGAATAGTAGATCTATCTCGAAACCAAAGAATATCTTATCCATACCTACATTATTAAGAACGCGTAGAAACTCTCTTTTCGTAAGAACTCCATCTTTATTGTTATCAAAAACGTTGAAAAAGATTTCTTTCAGCTCATCCTCTCTATAATTTTCAGATATGTTTTCCTCTAAAAAGTAAGGACAATTTAAACTTGTTTCTGATGTGTTGGATGAAGATGTATTCGAGCTAGTTGAGTTTCTTCTCTTTCTTAGTATTTCTTCTGAATGGGCTGGAGGGTAAAACGTTTCTACTTGCATACTTTGTTTTCGTCTAGTTGCTGCAGAACTATTATTGTTAGGGGTAGCACCTTTTCCTACTTTTTTAAACACGCTTTCATTCTCTCTATCATCTACGAGGCAAATTGAAAGAAAATCGTTAAAGGAGATTTTAGCAGGTAAACCGCCAGGATTCATTTCCTTGGAGAAAACAGAGTTAACTAGTCTAACAACTTCTTCCTCTCTTAAATAACCATCTCTATCACCATCAAACAGATCAAATATTATCCTTAATCTTTCCTTTTGTCTTATAACTGCAATCTCTTGTAGTTGTTCTTCAGAATATTTAAGGTTTGGATTTTTAAAGTTTGTGATTGCGCTTATATTAACTGACCCTGGTCTCCTTTTTCTTCCTGGACTTGTAGGAGATAAATGATGTTCTTGGATGTTAGCACTTTTTACTCTTGGTTTGTTAGGAGTTACTGGAGAGTTATAGATGTTAGAAGCATTGTCTTCAGTAGTTGATACTGAAATGACAAACGAACTCTCTTCTTTCTCTGTTTCGACTGGGGAAACCTTCTTTGATTTCCATTTGGCTGCTATACTTGAAGCTAAATTCTTAAAACTTTTCATTGTTTGTTATTGATAATGTATATATGTTTTTTTTTAATCAGTTTCTAGCTTTTACCTAAAACTTGTGGATTAAATAGTAAAATTACTGAAATGTACATAAATCAAGTAATCTGTTTTAATAAAAAGCGTAATTCTTAAATTCCAAATTATTGATATCGAATGCCTTTCTTGTAATTTGTTAACCGACTTTCATTTAACTTCACCACGGTGGCATTTCCTTAATTAATTTTTTGAGGCGCGTTAAATCTGTAAATTGAACAATCGTAATTTCTTGGCGGGTGGATCTGTACAAAAGCAGTTGCGAGGATCCAACAATTCAATTTGTAAAGCCTTATAACAAAAAAAAATGATTCACAACAATCATGCTTCTTCCGTGGCTCTAACTTTACTTCAAACACTATCGGATCATGAAGATACCGTATGGTCAATTGCATGGCATCCTAAATACCCAACTTTATTTGCATCATGTGGATCAGATAAAACATTAAAACTTTTCCAATATGATTCCAATAGAAATTCATTCCAATGTATTGATAACTATGAAGGAAATCATAATAGAACAATAAGAAGAGTTGCCTGGTCTTTACCAAATGGAAATGCCTTAGCTTGTTCTAGTTTTGATGGAACAGCAAGTGTTTGGGTATTGTCAAAAAATAAATTGGGAAATGTTCAACAACAACAACAATTCCCAAATATTGTGAATAATAACATTGTTAACAAAAATCAAGGAAATCTTTCATATAATGTTTTAAAATGTGTTTCAACGTTAGAAGGACATGAAAATGAAGTGAAAGCTGTTGCATGGCATAATTCTAAAAATAAAGATGAAATGGATGGTACTTTGTTAGCTACTTGTGGAAGAGATAAAACAGTTTGGATTTGGGATGCAATTGACCAAATAACTTTTAATGATTTTGATTGTATTAGTGTTTGTAGTGGACATACACAAGATGTAAAATATGTTCTATTTCATCCAAATTCATCTTATCCACTTTTATTTAGTACTTCTTATGATGACACAATTAGAGTTTGGAAAGAAGTAGAAGATGGTGAATGGTTATGTGTTAATATATTAAGAGGACATTCTGGAACAGTTTGGTGTTTAGCATTTGAACCAATTTATCAAAATGAAGTACAATATTTAGTTAGTGTTGGAGAAGAAATTATTTTATGGAAAGAAGAGAAATTAAGTAATGACGATGATATGCAAGATGAAGAATTGAGTAATTTAAAATATACTCAATTACAATTAATTAATGATGTACATGAAAGAACAATTTACTTTGTTGATTGGTGTACGTATCAACATCCTACAAACAATAATGAAATAGTTTCTTTAGTTGCCATTGTTTCAGGAGATAATTCTATTTCCATTTTTGAATTTTCTAGATCAGAAGAGAAATTAAAATTATTAACTAAAGTAGAGAAAGCACATGATTCAGATATTAATGCTTGTTGTTGGAATCCACATTTCTTTGGTTTATTATCTACTTGTTCAGATGATGGTACAATTAAATTATGGAAATTTGTTTATTAAACCATTTATTATTAAAAATACAATATATTTTACTCCTTTTGATTAGTTGTTGTTGTTGATTCTGTATTATTTGACGTTGTTGAAAAGATATCTAAATAAGTATTATTCTTAATTTTTTCACAAATATGTTCCATTGCTTGTAAACCTTTCTTTGCGTTTTTATGGAAATTCTCCAGTGTTAAATTTTCAACTTTTCTTGCAGCTAATCCCCATATTGGAACAGATATCTTAGCTTCTTGAGAGAATAATGTATGTTCTGTATTTTCTTTATCAACTGTATATCTACAAGTTTCTTCAACTGAAATTAAAGATTCATAAGATATATTTTTTGATTTCATTACTAATTGTTTTTCATTCAAGTTAATCATACTTCTTTCAATAACATAGGCATAGTTTTTACCTCCTACAACATTACTAATCCATTCAGGAACAGCTCTATCTTTACAGGTCATTAAACGAACAGTGTGTAAATTACCTTCTTCATCAATCCAACGATCAAGAACATCAATACTTAGAACATGAGGTGATAGAGGATTTGGATATTTGTGCCAGAAAGCGTTAGTAACTCTTTCCCAAGGATGTTGATAAGTATGAGAACGATTAATCCACTGTGGCATTGTTGTTGATATTTGTGAAAAAGAAGAAGAAAATAGGCTTTAGAGAAGTAGAGGTATTTTTTTCAGCAATTTTTTGCAAAATGATTGGTTATTTTTGTTTTGCTTTTATTTCTTCCATGGACGCCATCTACTACACAAATCACGCCGAATTCTTTCAACAAGTTTAGTTGAATTGAGTTTGTTTTGGATTTACAGAAAAGAAGTTTATTGATTGAACAAAATAAAATACATTTTTGATTTACAATAATTTGATATACACAATGGATTACTTATTTTTAAATAATTCTTCTTTTTCACGTTTATAATTAACGTCAATTTCACTTCTTAAACCAACCATGATATTAGAGATAGCACCTGTGATTCCTGCAAGGGGTGATAATAAAACTCGAGGCAAGGTTTTAACAGACCCAGTTTTTGGAATAGCTATAACTGCCATCTTAGCATTTCCAAAACCTTGTGAAAGTTCTTTGTAAGCTTTTTGAACAGCATCACTAATGTTGGTTGGAAGATTTTGCGATTGTTTTTGGCTTGAGTCTTCTGATTCATAATCTTCATCTAAATATTCATCATCAGATGGATTATTGTTTGTCAAATATCCATCAACAGAACCAACAACATAATTTACGGTATTTGCAGCATTGGCTGTGAGTTGTACAGTTCCAACAGATAGATTGGTTATGAACGAGAAAAGTCCATGTCTTAATCCACGTAATACTTGCCCATCTGTTTGGTAATATTGAACAGGAAGAATAACCAAGTCAGCAACACCTGAACCAATGCTATAGAAGGACTTAATTGGCATTATGCCAAGTAGTATTTTGAATATATCTGTAGCCCCAACATTACTTAAAATAGAAGAAGTAGCATTTGCAATTACTTCTTCAGTGCCACGTAAACCATTTAATTGTATCTCTTTTATAGCAATTTCAGAGCCATTGAAAGGAATCAAGTTAAGCACTTGTAGTAATGAACGATAAGAAACTACATTCTCACGTAATGCGTCATAATGAATTTTAACTGGTTGATAATCAATTTTCAACTTTAAAGGACTAACTCTGACATGTTGGAAGTAGGTTTGTTTTTCATTACTTTCTTTTGGAGGTTCTAATGAAGGTACTGGTTGAGGTTTTAGTTCACCTTTAGGGGACTTGTCAAGATTCGATATAAATTCCAATAAAAATTCTAAAGTGGTTTGGTGCAAGTTGAGGCGTAAAGGCAAAATGTCTAAATCGATTCTTACTTCTTCATAATCATCAGATAGAGGGATTGTTGTTGTGGAATTCATAGAAGGAATTTGTCTAACTATTTCGTGAATAAAATCAAACATTCTGCTTCCAGTTTCACGAGGATCTTTTTCAGTTTCCCAATATTTTAATAATTTGTTTCTATTAGATAATTTCAGCTTATCTAAAATTTCTATGTCGCGAATGGATATACGTTTTCTGGAAACATATTTTGAAATTGTAGTCTTGAACCATGAAAATTGAAGATAAAAGTCATATAAAGACAGTTGAACAACTTTCATCATGTCTCTAGTACTTTTTGTTTTATAACTTGTTGTGCTTGAGAGGGATGTAGTGGAACTAAGCAATCTATTAGTCTCATCTTCTTCCTCTGATTGACCCCAATCTTGACCTCCATATAAATATACAACAATGTTAAAATCTTTGTGAATTAATATTTCAAAATTAGCTGTTGGGTATTCATCAGGTAAAAGAGGAGATATTCCATAATCTTCTTCATTAATTTTTGGAAAATAGTCATTTTGAATGAAGGATGAGAGTAAACTGGATTGACTTTGTTGACTAACACCATTAGTTAAAATATTAACACTAACCTCTTGTTCTTCATCTTGCCTTACTTGTTGGGCATTGCTTAAACCTCTTTTAATTTCAGTATTTGATGTCTTTTTGTCCTTCTTTTTGGTTTTCTTTTCGTCTACAGTTTCATTTTCTTGGAAATGGTCAAAGTTAATAAAAGAGCTAATGCCTGAAAAGCTCTTTTCCATTACAGGGGTCGATTCTTCATTCTCATTTCCATTGTTGAAGTAAAGACCAACTTCTTCATCATCACTGGCATTGTACAGATTGGGGTATATGGTATTATTGCTAGATAGTGATGGAGATGAATGAGAAGTAGTTGGTAAACTTCTTGGAGGGCTTTGCTTTTTAATATTAGAATACGATGGTGACTTAATCTTATTGTAAGGGTTACTACTGATTGAAAATAGTTTAGTCTCTCCAAATTGTGTATCGTCTATTCCATTTAAGAAATCCATTCTTTCGAACTGTGTTCTTTTTGCAGTAATCATAAAATCTCCAGTATCAGAGGCTATTGTTTGATAAATAGAATCATCAGTTGGGTTCTTGATGAGAGGGTCATATAATGGTGTAGGATTTTTGTCATTTGTTCCTTCAAATTTGGCTCTTGGAGACAAAGTATCGCTATTTTCTAATGATTGTTGAAGTTTGTTTTTAATCTCTTCTTTCTTTTCAGCAGGAATATCTCCATCATCTAAGAAATAGTTTAATATTTCTATGAAGGTTAATAAAGAATCTGAACATAGATCTATCATCAAAGTACCCCTGGAAAATTCTAATTGTTTTAAAGGTAATCTAGAAGTCAATCTCTCTTCTTCTAAAGTAGAGTTTGGATTTCCAATGCTATCTCTGCTGGAGAAAACAAATAAAAGAGTGTTTGCTGAGGCAACTTGAGCAAAATTTAAGTGTTTTAAATCATTAACAAATCCAAACTCACTAGCAGGGATTCTTTGTATGTTTTCTTCCATATATTTCATTACATCATCCTTGAAATTGTTATTCAGCATTAAATAAGCACCATTAAGTAAAATTGACAATTTGGTTGGCTCTTCTGTCTTCTTTTTGTTATTTAACTTCGTGGTTACGCAAACTTTATCAAAAAGAGCAATGGCTCTAGAAGGAATATTTACTGGCATATAATCCAAGGCACAATCCTGTAAAGTTAATCGAACCTTCATTATGAAGGGATCATCCATTTTACTATCAGACGCAAAGAAACTTGACATAAAAGAAATCCAGCTATCATCTGAAGGTTGAATAAATAAGGTAAAGTACAAACCACTAAGATGTAAATTCGTGCTTAGTTTTGTTTTTATCAGTTTAGAAGTTGTGTTGTCCTTTTGCGTTAGTAAGTTTAAGGATATAGAGGTACAATATTTACTAGATCTATAGCTTTTGATCATACGTTCGTTTCTTCTTATAATTGGTCTAAATATAGTATTTGGCTGGGTAGAACGATAAGAAACTTCTTCAACTGTTATATCTTCATTGGTAATATATGTATTAAGCATGCTTGTTGTAGTATTTGGCATTTCTGAAGGCCAATTAGAGAATAGGGTTAGCAAGGCACTAAATTTCTTCAAAATAATCTTCAATTTCCTTTTTGTAGTAATTAATGCTGAGTCAATCTCTACAAAGGCAATAGAAAATTCATTCAGCGATAATTTGATTGCAATATCTGGAATGGTTGATGTGGTAATAATTTTCTTTTCAGTTTCTTTTTCATTAGCTCCCATTAATCGTCCAAGTCTTGCAAGACCATTTGTGACTTTGTTTAATAACTTCATAAATAATTCGTATTGAGGTTTAGTTACTTCAAGCTCAAAATCAGGTTGGGATTTTTCCACAGGATCAATAAGTATAGATAATCTTGCATTTTGTATAGTTTTTCCACCAGACACTGTTTGATCTATAGCATCAATAATTGAATTTTCCAAATCTTTTCCATTCTTATTTTTGTCACTTTCATCATCGTTTGAGTCACTTTCATTATCATCTACAGATTCATTTTCTTCACTATCCTCATCCAAGGAACTGCTTGAACTAGAACTATCATCATCAGTTAATAAATCTACACGATCATTATTTGATGATACCATTGATGCTTGACCAAAAGATTGAAAAGTGTCATTATTTGGTGACAGATCTGAGAAAAATTTTCTTAATGTTATGTGAATATCCATAGGTTTCATTACAAGCATTGGTTGGGTTATTTTAGGGAAGTGACTTTCATTGATAACATACAACCTGGTAGTTCTCAGCGATATTGGCAATGAGGTTACAATACTTGCAAAGTTTGGCTTGTGAGTGTCAACTGGTAAATGAGCACCAGTGTCTAACAATTCTCCACTACTATTAAACTTTGCATTTATCTTTATACCATCACATTCCAGCTTTAAACTATTTTTTTCATATACATGTTGAGGATTTTCTTCTGAAGTTGGAAATAATATATTAATTCTGACCATTCCACTTGCTACATCAACTATAGTCCTTAATGGTGGCACAATTTCTGAATCCAAATCTTTCAATAACTGGTCTTCGTCCGTTTTCCAATCGGTTTTTAAAATATTAATATTACCCTGTTCCTGTGAGATGACATTATCTTTTGGTTTTGGCAGATCTATTGGTGTAGATTTAGAAAATCTCTTAAATAACATGGAAAGTCTTTCCATTAGTCCCATATCTACATTAAGTTGAAGTAAATATTTCAAACGTAGAACATGAGAAATCGTGTTCTCTTTCTTTTTGTAAGAAAACCCGTAATTAATTTGGGGCATACTGTCTTCTTGTTTAACTTTTGTTGTCACATTATTTCCACTCGAGCTCATATTAGATGACTTTTGGATGAATTCCAATATTTTCATTTCTGTAAAAACGGATTGTTTGTTGCTAGAACTGTTACAAAGTCTCTCATATACTACTAGTTTACCTATGGCCACATTAACTGAGACGTCTCTATCACTGTGGTATCCCTCGCCTACTAAGGTATTATTTATATTATTTACACCATTATTAATATCTGCAGTGAAGGTAAGGGTTTTGGTACATTGAACACATAAATGACTGACATTTGGTATTACGGGGCCTAACTGTTTCTTCGAAGAAGAAGGCATGGCAATAAATTTCTTCCACATCTCAGAAAGCTGTGCAGTATCTTCATAAAGTAGATTAAAAGTAGCCGCTTTCAAAGTCACCTCTAAGTGAAAACATATTGGTAGTGCGTTATTAAGACTGATATTTTTTCTGGAGAATAATTCTTCTTCAAAGTACTTTCGTATTTTTGGAGAAGGTGATTTCTTGTTGTCTAACTGTATATCTTCTAATTCATTATCACTATTTGCAGACCTATTGTTCTTCTTTGAAAAATCGTGTTCATCCTTAGTTGAATAAAACGATTCATTAAAATCATCGTCACTGGAAAAATCATCTGATTCAAAGTTATGGAACTGGATATTCTCCAATTCGTGTATTATTTTACTATTATCAGACATCCCAGATTCCATGACTTTCGTTTGTTGCTGTCTTTTTATTTGCTCATTAAGCTTAAATACTGTTGTTTCACTCAATTTAGTTTGTGATGATGATTTATCTTTTTGTTCAACTTTTTCTTGTTTTTTCTCCTTTCTATCATTTTGTTCTTTTCTTTTTTCTGTTTTCTCGTTCCCTTTTGGTGCATCTTCTTTTGAGTTGACTGAAATTCCTGCTGAACTTAAGGCCTGGAAAATATCTAACAATATTTCCATTTGTGTTGGTGAAAGAACAGCATGTATAGAAGCAATATTAAATTGTACATCAATCCTTGGGCTCTCTTGTTGTGGTAAACCCATATTCATAAAAGAACTAGATAAATTATTCCCACCAATCACTGTTGAAAGATTATTTGGTTTAATTGTTATTTTAATTTTGTTTTCCTCAGTTTCACCATAAAATATAGTATTTCCTTCATTTAAATCATTGCCTGAACTTGTATTATTCGAAACAATAAAACTAGAGGCAATACCACTACTATTTGTAGATAAATTACTTGACATCAATTCATCTTCTGATTCATCTGAAAATTCACTCAAACTATCATTCATTGACCTAACTTTCTTACTATTGCTATTGCAAATCTCTTCTTCCTCAAAAACTTGTACAAATATTCCTTTAAATAAAAAGGAATAAACAAAAATAGATGGCAACCAATTCTCATTAACCTTTGGCATTGGAGTTTCATCTAAGTACTCCAACCTTGGGAAAAATAGTAAAAATACATTCTTTCTTTTTGGTACATTCTCTTGAGTATTATCTTGTATACATTTCGGAAATTCAAATCTAATAGTTACATTATTTACATAAGCTTTTAAATTAGAGATTACTCTTTCTATTGTTTGAGAAATTATTCCATGTCCTTCAGTAAAACATTCATCACTAGCGGATGATCTTTGTTGATGTTGTGAGGATTCCATGAAACTACTCAGTAGCTCAAGGCTTTGTTGTAAATCTACATCACTTTCTTTTTGAAGATCAGAAAATTCAGAAGCTATATCTGATTTTGTGACATCCCCAACTAGTAATGAAGAAGCAAGTATATTAGGATCGGAATAAAAGTTCGTTGAATGAAATAAAAGGGATCCATCTGTTATCGGAGTATTTTCATTTTGACAATTAGTATTAATCATCTTTAACTTTACCTCTAAACCACTTAATTCTAATATCATTGATTCATCTAGAATTTTTAATAAAGAAGGAATTTTTACGGTAATTTTCTCTATATACCCACTACTTAATATAAAGGAACTTTGTTTTAAAGTTTCATTAATTTCTTTAACTTTTAATTGTACATTATTTAATTCATAACTACCCGATTGTAATTGTACATCTAGTTGGCTTAAATCAGGTTCTACAATAAATCTACCTAAAACCCTCTTTATAACAAATTTAAAAATACGTTTTTTAATCGGATCCGCTAATCTATTGAATCCAAACCAAGAGCTCATGTTCTATTAATTATTATTGTTGAAAGAAACGAAAGGAAAGGATTAAAATTAATTTGAACTTGATTCAATTATTTTTTTTGATTAAATAATTCAATTAAAATGTTTAAGATTTTTTTTGGTTTGACAAACTACAGCCATTTAATTAATTGGAAATAAGTAAATTGAAAGAAGTTAGAAAAGTAAATTAATGAGGGATACATTATAGCTATCTTATGAAAGAAAAGGTTAACAATTCAAAAGT
Source organism: Willaertia magna (assembly GCA_902984215.1). Taxonomy (NCBI): domain Eukaryota; phylum Heterolobosea; class Eutetramitea; order Acrasida; family Naegleriidae; genus Willaertia; species Willaertia magna. The sequence continues at coordinate 36,297 of CADWAF010002770.1, read as the reverse complement.
TAATTTCCCTCGAAACCAATTACTATTTTTCAACAATTTATCTTTTTCAAACAAAATGTCCTTTTTCTTTCTTAGCGCCAAAAAAAATGAATAGAAAAACACATAAGAAACCACAAAGAATTTTAACAATCCCGAATCAAAATAATTTATCTAATAATGGATTCATCACTTCTCATTCAAATAATAGTAATAATGTACAGTTTCAAAATTCACCATTTGAAAAGAAGAAAATTACAGCGAAAAGAAGAGGAAATCAAATGAAAATAGACTCTACCAATATTATTAATGCTACTAATGCTTCTCCTTTTGTGACAATTGATTCACAACAAACATCTCCTTTTTTTATTGTTAATGATAATTCCTCTTCTTTAGCATCTTCTTCATCTACACCAAATCTTTTACCATCATCATCAACTTTCACAAATAGTAATTCTCCAATCTTTCCTAATACCTCTACTACATTCCTCAACACTTCTTCAACAATACCTTCTTCTTTATCAAATCAGCCTTCTCCACCACCATTGACTGTACCAAACTTTTCCAACAATAATAATAATGAACACTATCAAACTATAAATAGAATTACAAATAATGTTGCAGAGTTTTCTTTACAACCAACACGAAAGAAACAACAACAAACTAGAACTAGATTAAAGGCAAAAAGAACTTTAAAAAATACTTGTCAACAATATACATTATTAAATAATTTAAAACAAAAAGAAAAAATATTTATTTCATTATTTGAAAATATTTTAGAAAATCGTAAACATTTTGAGAATAGTTTAAAACTATCAGAAATTCATTCATATTTAAAAAAGGAAATTGAATTTATTTTACATTTTGATAAATTATCAATACCGAATAAAGAATTATTTTTTAATAATTTACAAAAAGTAGATGAAGAATTAAATAATTTAAAACAAATTGAAAATGAATTACAAAATTTTATAAATAATAATAATGTAAATAAGAATGATTATTTTGTAAATATTATAACAAAAAGAAATGATTTAAGAAAATATTTATTTATTGAATTACAAAAAGTAACAAAAGAAATTGAAAAATTTTTAAGTGAATTTAATCAAGAAGAAGAAATTAATAAAATTTATAAATTAAAAGAAATTGAAATTGAAATGGATGATAATACTAAAAGAAAAGGAATGTTATCAAATAATATTCAATTTATAGAAGATTCTATTCATAGATTAATAGAAGATGAAAATAATGAAGAAGAAGAAGAAATTTCTCCAAGATCTTCTTCAAATGAAGAAAAAGAAGAAGAAAATAAAGAAGAAGGAGAAAATAATTTAGGATATTTATTTGGAAATAAAGATATTAATTCTGGTATTAATATAGTTTTACAAAATTTATTACAATATCAATTTCAAATAACCAATACTGGACAAGTGATGAGTAAACATTTTCAAAAAACAAATCAAGCATTTCATAATTTTTATTTAACTTTACAAGAAGAATATAATGAATGGAATAATGTAAATAATAATAACATTAGTAATATTGATAATAATGAAAAACATTATTATACATTAACTAAAATTGTAAATGAATTAAAAATTGAACTTTACAATAGAGTTAAAAAATTAAATTATCAATTTGAATTTAAAAATCAAATTCAATCACTTTTTAATTTTTATAAAGAAAAAGAAAATGAATTAAATTCATTTATTGAAATGTCAAATTTAATAAATAATGAAGATAATAATATAAATTATATTAAAGATAAAACAATTGAAGATATTTATCAGTTTTACAAAAATTTACAACAAGAATTAAGAGAAATTAAAAGAAACCAATTAAAAATTAATTATAAAAAAGAAGAAATGGAATTAGAAGGTAGTTCAATAGAATTATTAAATAATTTACAAAATACTTTACAACAATTAAACAATGAATTAAATCAAAAACAAAAGAAATTACAAAACTTTGAACAACAATTACAAAAATGTAAAATTTCACATCCTGAAATACCTTTCCTTTTAATTCATTTAGAAAACCAAAATATTGAAAGTATTTTTAAAAATCAAAAAATACCAATGACTATTTTTGATTTTTTAAATAAAAATTCTTTACAAGTTACTCGTTCATTAAAGGATTATGAAATTTTAAGAAAAATAAATGATAAAATTTTAATTGTAAAATTTGCAGACAAAATTTCAATTTTAAAGAAATTTTCATTTTTAGAAAATCGTAAAAAATTTATTCAAGAAATTGACAGTTTATCAAAATTAAATCATCCATGCATTGTAAAGATTGAAAACTTTTTTATTGAAAATGAAAATACAATTTATATTCAAATGGAATATTTAGGTGAAGTTACATTAAAAGATTACTTACAACAACAACAACATGATATTATAAATTATTTTTTAGAATTAAAATCTGTATTTCATTCTCTATGTCAAGTAATACATTTTATTCATCAAAATAATATAATTCATTGTGATTTAAAACCTGAAAATATAATGATGGTAAAGAAAGGTAATAATTGTTGGAAACCAATTTTAATTGATTTTGAAATTTCTAAAAATTTAAAACGTAGTTTAACTTTAGATTCTATTCAAGTAAAAGGAACATTACCTTATTTACCACCTGAAGTATTACAATCTATTAATCAAACAACAATTAATAATAATACAGAGTTATTAAATCAATATTATTCTTATTCATTAGATGTTTGGTCATTAGGTGTATTAATGTATCAATCATTCTTTTGTTCAGAAGTAGTATTATTACCTAATGAAGAGTATGTTAAAACTACAACTAGTATTTATCCATTTATTAAAAATTATTTAAATAATATTACAAATGAACAATTATCTGAATATCAAAATATTTTACAAAATAATATGGAATATTTAAGTGATTTATTAAAAAATATTTTACAAAGAGATCCTAAAAAAAGATTTACAATGGATGATATTATAACACATATATTCTTTACAACAAGTGGAATAGATTTAACAAAAGTATCATCATCTATTTTAAATAATAAATTTACAGATTCTAAAATTCAAACATTTCAAAGATTTTTATATCATTATAAAAATACATCATTATTAGTTACTAATAGAAATATTTTTATTAAATTAAAAAGAAATAATATTGTAAGACATGTTTTTGAAGCATTTAGACAATTAAATTCACAACATTTATTAAATACTTTAAAAATAGAATTTAATAACGAAATTGGTTATGATTTAGGTGGATTAACAACAAATATGTATAATGAATTCTTTAAAAATGTTATTGAAGAGAAATATGGATTATTTGAATGTGATAATTTAGGTAATGTTAATTATTTACCTATTAGAGATAATTTTAATGGAAGAAATGAATTTTTAGAGAAATATTGTAATCGTTATTTTCACTCAACAATGAATGAAGAAAATATTAATTTTATATTTTATTTAATTGGTAAAATTTTAATGAAATGTTTATTTGATCAACGTATAATTCCAAATGTATTTTCTCCTTTTTTATTTAAAATTTTAACTTATTTTGAAGATGATCAGTACTTTGAAAATATAAATGTAACATTTAGAGATTTAGAATTATTTGATTCTCAATTAGCCCATTCTTTATCTTTAATGGTTACAACAAATGATATAGATTTATTTGAATTAAATTTTAATGAATTTAATGAAAGAGATGATAGAAAAGTAACAAATAATAACAAGGAGGAATATATTAAAAAGAAAATTAGATATATCTTATTAGATAGTAGATTAGGGAGATGGCAACAATTAAGGAAAGGATTCCAAGAAGCTATTCCTGAACTTTTAATTCCATTAAAAACATTTTACTACAGAGAATTAATGGTATTGTTTTATGGACTAGAGAATGACTTCTTAGATGTTGAAACAATTATTGAATTATTGGATTTTAAAGGATTTAATAACTATTCCACATTCCCTCATTTGTTTAAGGAAGTACTAAGAAAATTTGATGTGGTGACACTTAGAAAGTTCTTAGAATTCACGACTGGACAACCTTCTCTACCTTACAACACTGACAGAAAACCAATCATCATACAAAGGGTTATGTTAGGAAGCAACGCCTTACCAGTCTCTCATGTTTGCTCCTCCACAATAGATATCCCAGAATATAGAAACTTAGAACAATTGGAAGAAAAACTTGTTAAAGCCTTGGATTATTCTTCAATGGACGGTTTCCACTTGGCATAAATAAAGAATTTATTAAATTTACAAGTTAGAAAGTAACTACAAATTACCTTCTCTACAAATTAAAATATTCATCTTCAGTTCTCACACACCAATCATCCCTTGGTGGACTTGAAACAAAGAAAAGTGACGTTGGTGATAAAGTATCTGAAACAAAACCTATTGGTGAGTAGTGAGGTTGAAAACCTATTGTTTCACTTCTCGAACAAAATGGAGAAGTATTATTGGATAATATTTCACCATTAGGTGAGTATTGTTCAATAAAATTAGGTGATGGAATACTAACTGATAAGTGAACATTACTTTTCTTTGGTTGTTGTTCCACTAAGTTCTGTTTCGAATTTGATGTTTGGGTATTATTAGAAGTAGAATTGATAGGAATTTTACCCAACAAAATATCTTGTACCAATTGTTCTAAATGTTGTACTCTTTTCTTTAACTCCAAGTTTTCATTCTTTACTTGTAGTATAGCCTGTTGATCTAATACAACCTTATTATTATCGTTAGTAGTTTGAAAATTGTTTTCATCTAAAAATTTTAAAAATTCATCTGGAGATTGTTTACTTTCAGAATTATTTGATGAAACCTCTCCGCAAATAGTGTTTTCATCTTCTCCACTACTGGATGATATATCGCTAGTTGAATCTTTAATAATTTTCTTCTTTTTAGTATTATTGTTAACCATTGTTGTTTCTTTTAATTCTCGTTTATAACCATTGCTTTCTTTCTTTTTCCCAACAGAAGAAGTATTGTTAGAACCAATATTCGTAACTGTTTCTTTTCTAGTTTTAGTACGAATCCAAAAACAATTAGAAATTGCAATAACCTGTTCCGTTACCTCCTTTTGTTGAGAACCTTCTTCTTTGCATACTAACTTTAACTTACCAACCCTACTTTTACCACCTGCACCTCCTTTATTACATCTAGGAATAAATACAGATACCTCATTCAATTCATTAAATTGTTTCTCAACCGCTAATTGTTGGTCATTTATAATTAACTGACAAAAAATAGAGTGGGTAGCTAGTACTTGATTAAAATCAGTTTCAAGGCTAGTTGTTATTTGGTTATTGTTATTTGAAGAGTTAGATGTTAGTTCTTCAGGTATCATCAATTCATTTCTTACAGTACTATTGGTATCTTCAGTAATGAAAAACGATTCTGTTGGGTTTAAGAATGGAATAGTAGTTTCAAGTTCTTTTTGATAAACTCTATTTAAATATGGATGGAATTGATGGTTGTTAATTTGCTGTAATTGATTTGGGTTAGGAAAGGTTAACGAGATTTTTAGCTCATCACCTACAAATACGTTATGGGTGGTATTTGGAGGACTACGTTTTTCATTTCTATTAAAACCATTTGGTTTACATTCAATAGTACCAACAACTACATCTGTTCTTTGTAGTTTGATTGATTGATCCATCATAGTAATACGCTCTACAGCATATAATATCGATGGATCTATTAAATTACCTTCATCATTTTCTGTGTTTTTCTTAGAAACCATGGTGATAGAAAGTACTTTAAAGTTATGGTGATTTTCCAAAAAGCAAACCTCTCAAGGCTTTTTTTTTAAGAATGCTAAAATATTGGGCAAGAACTCATTTTCGCATTCATCATTTTTTTTTCTTGCTTGGAGGTTGCTGGGTTGTAATGGTTTTTATAGGTTCGGGAATTAAGGCAAGACTTACAAAACTAAATAATTTTGGTTAATAATTTTCGTTTCCAAACCAAAATTAATAAAACAAAAGCAAATAGTGATTTACCAGCTAGAAATTGTATGGAAACAAGAAAAACAACATAGTACAAATTACTTTGGCGAAGCAAAATTTTTTACAGCATACGTGGCTCGAACACGTGACCTTCAGCGTGTAAAGCTGACGATCTAACCAACTGATCTAATGCTGCTTGTAGTTTATAACATAATCTATCTGATGTTGGTTTTCATGTAAAGGGAAGTTTGTGTGTGAAAAAATGGTTTTTGTTGTGTTTTTGAAAAGTGGGAGTTACTGTTTGGAAATGGAAAAAATGCCGGCAAAAAGCAGCCTTGTGAATGCTTGTATTTTAAAACATAAGGATTCTTTTTGGAAAAAAATTAAAACATTCTTTTTGTGTTGTGGCTATGTAAACAAAAACATTCAAGAAATCTCAGCTAACAAAACAGATAATGAAAATTGTGGAATTCTTTCGCAATGTCAACTTTTATTAGTTCCCCCAAATTATTCACCTCTTTCCGCTGCAGTAGTTCACTACATTAAAGATTTAATTGACACAAATAAATTGGCATGTGTATTTTTTAGAGGAATATCTACAAAGGAACCATTAACTAAAGAGTTGTGTTATTTAAATAATCATGGTTATGTTGATTGGGGATATAGTTCTACTTTTCAAATGAATTACAAAATATTGTTACAACAATTAGAATTAACTAATAGTTTCTATTTAAATCAATTTTTAGAAGAATATGGAAATGAAATTAAAAATCATTTTGAAACTGTAAAACCTGAAGAAGTCAACAAAACTAATCTTCCAACAAAAATTGCACCAATGGGAGATTTCTGTACTGGAATACCTTTAACTACATTAAGTAAACCTGAAGATTGGATTTGTTTCGCCACTAACTTTACATCTAGTGCTTTACGTTGTGCCATTTTAGTTCACAAAGAACATCGAGTGTTATTTAATCATTGGTATGCTTTGGAAGATTCACCAAGTAAATATTCTAAAGATTTAACAAATACAATGATAAGATATTTATTATTTGATCATGGAAAGAAATTCAATAATTTATTGAAAGAAAAATTGAGAATGAGAATATTGGAAGATTTTAAGTTGACTGATATTGAAATTGTATTAAAATAATTAAAGTATATCGCTAATTACTATTTATAGTAAATACTTTTATTTACTTAATTATAATTGAAAAAAAGTGAATATACTTAATTTATATTTTAACTTTAAATTGTAAAATATTTTAAATAGCATTCTATATTTTATTTGATATCAAATCTATAAATATTTTAGTCAACCGGCAGTACATTACAAATTATGAAAAAAAGAATATTAAATTATTCTTCTCGCTTAACATTAAAAAGAAGTTTAATAAAAACACTACAACCTTCCAATAGATTCTATTACTCCACATCATTAACAATGAGTACACAAACTACTGACCTTAAAGGACAACATGACATGAAACCTAAACAATTTCCAGGTGAATCAAAACAAGAAAGTCAACCTGGAACAGAACACAAAATGAAGCCTGAACCTCAATATGATGATAAGGAATATTATAAGGGAAGTGACAAATTACTTGATAAAGTAGCAATTATCACAGGTGGTGATTCAGGTATTGGTAGATCTGCAGCAATTCTATTCGCTAGAGAAGGATGTGATGTTGCAATTGTTTATTTTAGTAACGATGAAGATGCGCAGTTGACTAAAAAATTAATTGAAGAAGAAGGAAGAAGATGTAAAATAATTAAAGGTGATGTTAGATCTTCTGAATTCTGTAAAAAAGCAATTGATGATACAGTTAAAGAACTTGGTAAATTAGATATTTTAGTTAATAATGCTGCGGTCCAATATGTTCAAGAAGATATTAGTGACATTTCTGATGAACAAATTGAAAATACTTTTAGAACAAATATATTTGGTTACATGTACATGGCTAGAGAGGCTTTAAAGTATATTCCTTCAGGTGGAAGTATTATTAATACTACTTCTGTGACTAGTTTTAAAGGAAAATCTATTTTAATGGATTATAGTGCCACAAAAGGAGCAATTACTGCATTCACTCGTTCTTTAGCATTAAGTGTGGCTGACAAGGGAATTCGTGTTAATGCTGTAGCACCAGGTCCAATATGGACGCCTCTCATTCCATCAACGTTCAGTCCAGAACAAATTGAAAACTTTGGTAAAAACACTCCACTTGGAAGGGCTGGACAACCTTTTGAATGTGGTACTTGTTATGTGTTCTTGGCATCTAAGGATAGTTCTTATATTACAGGACAAGTAATTCATGTTAATGGTGGTGAAATTGTAGGTGGTTAATAAATAATATTTTATTGTAAAGTTTGTGACATTCTTTGCCCAAACATTAAAAATAAATGGGACAGTCACCCAATCATTTATTTATATTGGAAAGGATCAATAATAATAAATTTTACAGAATATTTATCAAAAGATATTTTATATTGCTGAATTTATTAATTCTAGAATTAAATAATTTCTTTATTTTCACTATTGTTTGTGCAAACTTAATTATAATTATTCAATGAATGACGAATATATTTTAAATTTAATTTTTAAAAGAAATAAACAATTTATCTAAAATGACTACAATTATCTCTGTTCCTTGACCACACATAATTGCAATTTTTAAAACCAACGTGTGTATTAGCGCTGTGTATTAATTTTTTAAAGAATTCGATTTAATTTTAAAAATTTTGTTGAATTAAAGTTATGTAAAACAAAAATTTCAGAAGAATATTTACAAAATTTTAAACAATTAAATTTACAATTTTTAAGGATTTGAAATTATAATTTTTTACATTATTTAATTAAAATAAAAATTAAATTTGCTTTTTCTTTTTAACTTTTTTAATTACTTTTTTCTCTTCTACTTTTTCTTCTTCACCAATTAAGGAAAGAAAAGACTTGCCTTCTTCAAAATCTTTCTTTAATTGTTTTAATTTTAATCCATTAAATATTTGCTTACTTGTATTAAATACTTTTAAATTTAATAAATAATTTAAGAAACTACCATTTAATTTTGAACAATTAAAAAGCAACAAGCTTTCTATTTTTGTACAATGTTTTAAATCTTTATCACTTATTGGTTGTACTGCTGTTAAATACTTCAATTCTTTTAAATTACTTAAAAATGTAAAATCATCTTTACAACTACTAAGTAAAGATAACACTTCAAGTTGAGTTAAATTTTGCAAACTCTCTTTCTTAATAGGCGAAATGCCAACAACAAATAATTGTTTTAAATTCAATAAATTTTGTAAACAATCACCATTAATTTTTGGACAATTACGTATTGATAAATATTCTAAATTGTTTAAGTTATTTAAATGACTGTCCAAAATATATTTTGTATTACAAATACTTAAATTAATTAAACTGTTAGGGAAAAAATCTTTATGTTTAATATCTAAATAACTAACATTTAATGTTGTTAGATTTTTAAGTTTCTTTAATTCATGACTTGTTACACAATCAGTTGTCAATTCTTTTAATTTTGTTAAATTTCCAATTCCATTTTTAGTTATGTTATTACAATTAGTAATTGATAAACGATCTAATTTTTGTAAATGTTTTAGATATTTATCTTTTACTGAACATGAGACAATTTCTACTTCTTTTAAGTTTTTTAAATAAAGAAAACATTTACCTTTAAACACTGACCAGCCCTTTACACTTAATTTCTTTAATTGTGGTAAACATTTTAAAGTGCTCTCTAGATAAAACATTGATTCAGATGCATTTCTGTCAGCGCATAATAGAAATAATTCTTCTAAATTTGTAAAGTTTGTAAAATTAAGTTCTGAATCTGTTTTTTTACGAATAATTAAGGTCTTTACTTGTGTTGCAATATAAACAGGAATATGGCTTATAGAATTAATAGAGTTATGTTTAAAACAATAATTAATAATAAACTCATTATTTAGTAATAAATCTTCATAGAAAGAGTGACAAGTTTGTGCTAAACAGATCACATCTTTTAGGTTCGCTAAATATAAAGCCACTTCATTTAAAACATCTTTTGAAAGGTATACCATCATGGTTATTCATACCAATATATTTTTTTTAAATCACCTGTACAATGTAAATTTCAAGGCGTACCATTACAAAAAAATCAAAAAAAAACTTTACAATAAATAGCAGGTTTATTAGCAAAATTGAACTAGTCTACAATCGTTAAATAATTTAATTACCCTTATAAGTTGGCATAACAGTACCGAATGAAATACCTGATGCATCTTCACGCCAGTTAGACATGATTGTCTTAGTTTGTGTGAAGAAGTAAACACCAGCCTTACCATAGAAGTTTAAGTCACCTCTAATAGATGCACGAGAACCAGTGAAAGAGAAGAATGGAACTGGAACAGGAATTGGAAGATTGATACCAACTTGACCAACATCAATTTCATGTTGGAATTTACGTGCTGCTGCACCTGATCTTGTGAAAAGAGCAGTACCATTACCATATGGATTTGAGTTAATGATTTGAATTGCTTCATCTAAAGTTTCAGCTTGCATGATTAAAAGTACTGGACCAAAGATTTCTTCTTTGTAACAAGTGTGATTCTTTTGAACTCCAGAAATAATAGTTGGACCAACAAAGTTACCATTTTCAAAACCTTGAACAACAATTCCTCTACCATCTAATTCAATCTTTGCACCTTCCTTACCTGCACTAGCAATTAAATCTTCAACACGCTTCTTTGCTTGAGAAGTGATCAATGGACCTAAATCTGCTTCTGGATCAGTACCATTTCTAACTTTATAAGTCTTTGCCTTAGCAATAATTTCTGGTATCCATTCTTTTGCTTCACCAACTAAGATTGCAGTAGTTAAAGCCATACATCTTTGACCTGCTGCACCGAATGCTGCACCACATAATGCATCAATAGTATCCTTCTTTCTTGCATCTGGTAAAACAACTGCGTGATTCTTTGCACCCAAGTTTGCTTGAACTCTTTTACCATTCTTAGTACCTCTGTCAAAGATTGCTTCACCTGCTTTATTACCACCAACAAAACTAATTGCTTTAATATCTGGATGATCACAAATAAAGTCACAAGTTTGTTTCTTTCCGTGAATAACATTTACTACACCTTGTGGAATATCTTTTGGTAAAACAGATAAGAATAATTCTGCAACTCTAACTCCAGCGGTTGGATCCATTTCAGAAGGTTTTAATACCATTGTATTACCAGTAGCGACTGCCATTGGGAACATCCATAAAGGAATCATTGCTGGGAAGTTAAATGGACAAATACCTGCGGTAACACCTAATGGTTGTCTATAACTGTAGATATCAATATGTTCTGCAAGATTTTCAGTGGTATCACCCATTTGTAAGACTGCCATGTTACAAGCTTGTTCAACAACTTCAATTCCTCTAAAAACATCTCCTTCTGCATCTTTTAAAGTTTTACCTTGTTCTTTAGTGATCATATGTGAAAGTTCACCTAAATTATCTTCTAATAATTGTCTGAATTTATATAAAACTCTAACACGTTTTTGAACAGACATTTCCTTCCATTTACCGTAAGCTTCCTTTGCTCCTAAAACGGCTTCATTCATTTCAGCATCTGTTGATTGTGGAACTAAACCAACAACTTCATTAGTTGCTGGATTTTTAACTTCAAACCATTCATTACTCTTAGAAATAACTTGTTTACCATTAATTAACATTGGTACACGATGAACATCCTTTTGGAATAATGAAGTGGAGAAGAAACGTTTGGATGAGCTGCCGATCTTACGAATTTGACTGATCTTTTGCATTTTTTGTTTTGTTGGATTTTTTTTTGTTTAGCGAAGAGGAAGCCTTTATGCCATTTGCGCAGTTAAATGATGACAGTCTATTTATTGTAAATTTTAGCTCATGTTTGAATGAAAGATCTAATCAATGAATGAAACCAATTATTTTGTTTATGGGCATTGTCCTTTAATTTTAACATTCTCCGTATCGGGATTGAAGGAATGGGATTATTAATTTATGTGCATTACAATTATTAGAAAGTGTCGAATGAGTTTGAATGTATTAATGTTATTTGGGATAAGTTCAAATTTAAGAACTGTTGTAATATAATATTAAAACAATAATTTAGTTATCAACGATTGTCAATTTCTTCAATTGTCTATTTTCATCACTAAAATTATGAGTGAAGTAATTATTTTTATTCATTAGTAAAAAACGATTGTCGCTTTGTTGTTTTTCATTATTATTACTAGAATGATTAAGTAAGGATGTTTTTAAACTCAAAAGTAAAGGAATGTTCCAATCTAAAGTTAAAAACATTTTAGTGTTAATAGAAATTCGTTTTGGGAATTCTTCTAAGCTGGGTGTTGTATTTATTTCTAAGTTTAAACTTGGTGCAACAGATTTTATAAACAATTTAATAAAAGTTAGTGCAAATTTTCCACTTTGTAAACTTGTTTGGTAAAATATTTTCGTTAAAAATTGTAAAACCTGTAAAGTGAATTGTAATATTCTTCTACTTTTTGTTTGTGTAAAATTTTGCTTGTTATTTAAGAGAGAATTACCTTCACCAATTGGTGTTTTTAAGTCACTCATCGGAGTGTTAGCATTTTCTATTAACCTCATTTTTATTAATAATATTTTTTAAAATTGGGCTATGAAAATTAAATTGTTGAATTTACAAAATAAAGGAATGTAGTTAAAATTAAATCATTATCTCATTGATAATTTATTTAAAGATCTTCAGGTTTCATTGCTGGGAAAAGAATGACTTCCTTAATGTTGTAGTTATTTGTCAAGATCATTGTCAATCTATCAATACCAACACCCCAACCTCCTGTTGGTGGTAAACCATATTCAAGGGAAGTACAGAAATCTTCGTCCATGAATTGAGCTTCAGTGTCACCTGCATCCTTTTGTGCAACTTGGTCTTCAAATCTCTCACGTTGGATGAAAGGTTGATTTAATTCTGTATATGAGTTACAAACTTCCTTTCCTATAATAAATAATTCAAATCTTTCAGTTAAGAACTTATTATCTCTATGCCACTTGGAGAGTGGAGACATAATTTGAGGATGGTCAGTAATGAAGGTTGGACTTATACATTCTGGTTCTAAATATTCACCAACTAATTTATCTAACATTCTTGGTGTAGTTAATGGAGGTGAGCAATCAATCTTCTTCTTCTTAAGTAAATCAACTAGGAATAAACGAGTTTCTTCAGTTTCTAATTGTGTTGGTAACTTAATATCTAACTTTTCTTCTAAACTCTTAATCATTGGTAATCTTCTATATGGTGGCTTGAAGTCTACAACTACATCCTTATGATTATGTGGCATTGTGAAGTTAATCTTGTACCACTCATCAGGAACAACTTCTGGTAAATTCTTTGGATTATGACCATTAATAATTAAAACTAATTGACTTAAAAATTGTTCAGTAATATTCATTAAATCATTATAATCAGCATACGCCCAATAAAATTCACATGAAGTAAATTCAGGGTTGTGTGTTAAATCAATACCTTCATTTCTGAAATTCTTACCAATTTCATAAACACGTTCTAAACCACCAATAATCAATTGTTTCAAATATAATTCAGGAGCAATACGCATATAAAGTTGCATATCAAGTTCATTGTGATGGGTAATAAATGGTCTAGCATTTGCACCACCAGGAATCATATTCATCATTGGAGTTTCAACTTCAAGGAAACCTCTTTCATTTAAAAAGTTTCTTAAATGACCAACAATTTTAGTACGTGCAACAAAGATATCTCTTGATTTCTTATTCATCATTAAATCCAAATAACGTTGTCTATATCTAGTTTCTTGATCTTTGAAACCATAGTGATCTTTTGGTAACATATGATAACATGGAGATAAAAGAGTAACTTTAGTTGGCATAATACTTAATTCTCCCTTCTTACTCTTACCTGGGAAACCATTAATACCGATAATATCACCACGACGTATTATTGAGTGAATCTTTTTGAATGCTTCTTCTCCTTCTGCGTAATCATTGATTCCACTCATAACTTGGAGATCTTCTCCTTCTTGTCTAATATGATAGAAAACTAATTTACCTGCTGGTCTCTTTGCGATAACACGTCCAGCAATAGAAACAACAACATCAGTTTTACGTTCTTCTGGTTGGACAGAGTCTTTGAATTTTTGAATAAATTCTGGAACACTAATAGAGACTTCAAATTTATGTGGATATGCATCAAAACCTTGTTTTTCTAAATCTTCAATTGTTTTCTTTCTAATTTCAAAATATCTACTTGGATCTAAAGTTTCTTCATCAATTGTTCCTTCTTCAGATGTTGATGTTGCTGGTTTATTCTTCTTCTTTTCTCTCTTCTTATCCATACCGCTAATTCTTTTATCTAATTTCTTCTTTGCATTCTTACTTTGAGGCTTTACTTCATTTAATTTCTTTACTGCTTCTGCAATTTCATCATTAACTTCTCCAGCCTTTAAAGCTTGATTTATTAATTCTGCTTCATCTACAGTGACGCTATTTTCATTTAAGACTTGAGTTATTAATTCAGTTACTTTCTTATCTTGTTCTGCTTCTTCTAACTTTTTAATATTTTCTTGTTCAGTTTCAAAAGTCTTGATTAAAGTTGTTAAAACCTTTAATAATTGGTCAGATGATAATTCAGCCATGTTGAGGTATTTTTTGGAGAACGAGTCCTGCTACTTAGGTCCATTAAATAGGTTGAGTCGGATTACAAAATTGCACTTTGTGGTCTTGGCTGAATGGATTTTTAAAAACAGAACAGTCTTCTACTTGAATGAAGGTAGTAATTGAGAAAGCCATTATAAGCTCCTTATTTCTAACTCTTACAATCAAGAGCTGTACCATTTCCCTTAAAAACATCTTATCGATTATTTTTTAACACTAAAAATGCTTTCAATTAAAAATGGTGGCTTATTGAAGAAATATTCATCTACCCTTTGTTTGAAGATCAATAATAATCGGAATAGACAATTCACTACATTACTAGCATCTTCTTCTTTATTATTTTCTTTTTTATGTATAAAACATTGTCATTCTTCCATTAAACAAAAGAATATAATTTTAAAAAAGAGTGAACAATCCCGTAAATGGCCTTTCGCTAAAGGAAAGATAATATCAAGTGAAATTGAAAAATATAAATTTTTATCTTTTAATATTCAAAGGTTATCTATTACCTATGAATATGAATTAGGAACTAGTAATTTTTATATAAAACATGATGGAATGAAAGAGAGTGGATTTAAAAGATTATTTGTAGATAAAGAAAGTGACAAAGAAGATATCCCTCCGATGCATTCAAGTATTTACCCAGAAGAATTAATTGAAATAACAAATGGAAAGAAAAGAATTTTTAAAAACGATAGAGTATTTTGGACAGTTCCTTATTTTACTTTATTTACTACAAGAAAAGAACAGGAAGAACCTTTTCTTTGGTTAGAAAGCCTTAAACAAAAGTATCAAACAAATCATTCAGTTTTAATTAGATTTAACCCTCTATGTCCTAATGAATCTGTTCTGGAACCTGGTAAACAACCTTTTGATCGTTCAACTTCCTTTACTTATATTTATTGTTCTATTTGTGTGGTAGGCTTACTATTAATATTGACATTATTAAATGTTATCCTTCCAAAGACATATTTTAACAAAGATGATGGAACAAGTATAGAGATGACAATAGTGTACAAGGATTTATTGTTTGGAAGTATTAAAAATACAAAAGAAAGTATTGAATGGATTAAAAAGAATACTTTTAGTGATAATTTTGATTCTAAACTATTCTTTATGAATATTCGTTGGTATTATAATGAAATATTAAGGTTTATTGACAGTACTGTTTGGAACAAACATGAAAGAGAAGCATTACCACCACCTGAGGTTACAACAAAGAAACCTGAATATATAAATCCAACCACTTTACTGCCAGAGGAAAAGAATAAATAATTTTATTTGCAGTTTTATATTAAACCAGTACACTTACTTGAATTCCCCGATTACTGATGTATGCATGCATTTGCAAACATGGATTTTCAACAAATGAAACATGTAAGAAAGAAATCAGAGGGGGACTAGAGAGAAAGTGTTCTATCTAATCCCTCTCTGTTTTCTTTCTTACCAATAAGAAGTTGTAGATGTTATGCACAACAAACAATACTTCAAAAACAAGAGTAAAAAGGAAAACTCTTTTAAAATTACAAGCTATTTTTTTAATGACAGCTTCATAACATACTAATGAGCTGGTCGTGCACCAGCCAATTTTGTTTGAAAAATATTTTTTAAAAATATTAAATTAAGAAAATATAATTCCAAAAGGGTGCAACTAAAATTTACTGGAAAAATTACAATTTTTATCGTTCTACTTTTATTATTTACAAAGTGTTTTGGCAGGTTTTTAATCATTACTTCCACCACCACATAAACCACCTCCTCCTGGGTTTCCATGGAATCTATTCTTGATGGATGGATCTGGTTTTGTTATCATATCAGATGTGTTCTCACAAAAATCAATAATATCCTTACATGCTTCCGAAACTTTAATTGCTCTTTTACTACTTTCTAATTCTTTTCTTAGTCTTTCATTTTCTTGTCTATCGAATTGAAATTTAGTATTCCGAAGAGAAATATACTTACAATAATTGTTGCAAAACAAAATCATTCATACGAGACATTTTTTTGAAGTTTGATTTGTGTTTATAATTTGATGTTTGGCAACTTTATGGAGAAGAAGATGGATAACTTTTAAAAACTCAAAAGGAATGTAAATATACAAAAATGTAATGCATAATTTATAGTTGTTTTAACTTGTCTGAGACAACCTTCTCAAGTTTTACAATATCTGCAGTAAATAATCTAATTCCTTGACTTAATTTTTCTGTTGCCATTGCATCTTCATTTAATTCCCATCTAAATACTTTTTCATTAATATCAATTTTCTTAATATCCATTTGTTTTGCCTTTTCAACACTTAATTTAGTTTCTAAATTTTCACAAGGAGTATTTTTTAAATCTTGTAAAAGTTTTGGTGAAATAGTTAATAAATCACAACCAGCTAGCTCAATAATTTGTGAAGTATTTCTGAAAGATGCACCCATAACAACAGTTTTATAATCAAACTTCTTAAAATAATTGTAAATATTAGTAACGCTTACAACACCTTGATCTTCACTTGGTGCGTTTGGAAGTTGACCCTTTTCTTTATAATAATCAAAAATTCTACCAACAAAAGGTGAAATTAAAGTAACACCTGCTTCAGCACAAGCAATTGCTTGAATTTTAGCAAATAATAAAGTTAAATTACAATGAATTCCTTCTTTTTCTAAAATTTTAGCAGCTTCAATACCTTCCCAAGTGGATGCAATTTTAACAAGGATTCTTTCACGTGATACTCCTGCTTCTTCATACATTTTAATTAAATGTCTAGCCTTTGCTACAGTTGCTTCGGTATCAAAGCTTAATCTTGCATCTACTTCTGTGGAAACTCTTCCTGGAATGATCTTTAAAATTTCTAAACCGAAATTAACATTAAGTTTATCTAAAGCAGCTTCTAATTGTTTCTTTTCATCATTACCTCCAACGTTCTTTGCATGTTCTAATGCATCTTTAGTTAAATGTTCATATTCCTGCATTTGAGAAGCTTGGAAGATTAATGAAGGATTAGTAGTTGCATCAGTTGGTTTTAATTCTTTTAATAACTTAAAATCACCGGTATCTATAATCAATTAATTATCGGAACAGCTGTTTATCAAATAATACCTACCTGCAACAACAGTTGTAACTTTAGCTAAGAGGTCTAATTGATTCATTTTTATTTAATCTTGATATTTAATTTTATTAAATCTCTAGGATATTAATTTTAGGTCACTAGTGAAAAAATTTTTTGGCGCTCGCTCTTTAAATGAAAAGCCTTTTTTATTTTTTGTAAAAAGCGCCACTTTGTAAATTTTGTCCTTTCTATAAAGTGTTTTAGGAAGTTTAAGGACTTGCTTGTTGTTATTTGTAAAGATCTTATTATAAAATGTATAATTTATTAAAATATGTTAATTTATTGTTGCACTAGAGTTGCTGTTGTTGGACGAGGTGTTTGAATTGGGGCATGCATGGATGGTTTTAATTTAAATGAAAACAAACTGTACATGGAGAAGGCAACTAGGGCAAAAGAACCTGACAACACCACAAAGAAATGTCTTAACCCAATGGTAGTTGCTAAAGCTGGAACGAATACTTCACCAAAACTTGAAATTACCATCATGATAGAGGTTAAAGTCCCTGAAACCTTTAAATTCATCACACTTGAAGGATAAGATAAAATCATTGGATAACATGAAGCTAAACTTAATGATAAAGAAACAATACCTATCCATAAAAGATATTTTGATAGTTGACCAAACATCATTAAAAGTGTTAACGAACCCAAACAACCAATAGCACTCCATTGCAACAATTGTTGTGGTCTAATTCCTCTTTGTAATAAAATACTACTTCCCAAACGAGCTAATGTATAAGACAACCAAAACGAAGAAACAAATGTTTCAGGTGTTAAATTCATTCCAGATGTAGTCAAATAACTATATAACAATCCACTAACTCCAGATTCAATACCTACACAACCCAACAGACCAACACCAACTAAAACAGCAAGATAACTTTTTGAAATTTCGTCACTTGTTGTACTGTCTGCAGTTGATTCAATTTCTTCTGTAGCAATTGTTCTTGGTGCTGGAGTTAAGAAATTCCAAGTAGACACAATAATTGATGACAAAGCAAGGAAGTTAGCCCACAACGTAAACATTTGTAAAATACCTAAACCACTTAAACCGTAAACAATTGGGGATAAGAAACTGCCCAAACCAACAATACACATTTGAACTAATGCATATTTTGATACGTTTTTGCCATGTTGTCTTGTTAATAAGATATTTCCACCAATATTAATTAAACCAATACCTAACCCTTGAATAAATGTTAAAGATAAAAGAGAGGCGTATGAAGTGGAGAGTGGAATGAAAAACAGGGCATAAGCAAGTACTAAAACAGATAAAGAGAAGAAAAGGTGAGCATTTAAAGGTATTTTACTAAGCACTGGAGTGTCATAAAGCACTCCACCAACTAAAGAACCAATTATACCTCCTAAACCCTATTTACTTATTAATAAATTGTCACAACTTTGCAATTACTTACTTTTGTTGTAAATATCAATCCCATTTGACTAACATCTTTCGTAACTTTAGTTGCAAGTGTTGGAAGGGAAAGACCAAGTGTGGCATTTGAAAAACCAAAGAAAAGGAAAACAATAAAGTAGGTAAAGGTTTGAATTAAATTTTTGTTTTCAGGTTCGGTTATTGCTTTCTTAATGTTGGGTATAAAATTTTGTTCGGGTCTTGTCCTTACGTTTTGCATTTGTTTAATTATTGTAATTTTTTTTTAAAAAGTAAATCAGTCAACTCTGTTTTATTTAGAAAAAAAGTATTTTAAGAATAAAAACTTAAAATAAAAAGTAATTTAAAGAAACTTTCATAGTTACAATAAGACAAAAGTTTAATAAATATTAGATCACACAAAGCTTTCCAGTTCTTTAAAGCAACGCTCGGGAATGCTTAGTTTCAGCTTTATCGGAACAAATAAAATACGAAAAAAAATATTTCATCGTTAATTGGTGGATGAAAAGAAGAAATCAATTATTAATAAAAACAAGATGTATAATCAACAACAACAACAACAAAATAATTTTCAATCCTTTTTTTATAATCAACAACAAAATCCAATGATGAATAATTTAAATAGAATGTCTCATATAGTAAAGAAAATTGGACAAGATCAACAACAAGAAGATTTAAACAACAATCAACAAGAACAACAAGAATTTTCTTCTTTTTCAGAGTTAAATTTTAAATTTGATGAATTTTTAGAGAATTTTCCAAAAATTAAAGAAAATTTAAATATTGTAACAAATTTTATAATTTCTTATAATCATTTAAATGAAGATTTATTTTTAGAAAATTGTAATGAAGAGAAATGTTTACAATTAAAAGAGAATTGTAAAACTTTACAAGCAAGTCATAGTGAGTTTAATAATTTAAATAATCAAATTTGGAAATATTTATTTTTAGAAAATTTAAAATTAAAAAATTTAGATTTAAGTTTTAATGAATTTAAAGAATTAAATTTTGAAAATTATTTAATTAATTTAGAGAAATTAAATTTAGAAAATAATAAATTATCTTCTTTTTATTTAAATAATTCATTACAAAATTTACAACAATTAAATTTAAATAATAATAATTTAACAAATGATTCTTTAATTTTTATTTTAAATAATTTAAATAATTTAAAAATTTTAGAAATGAAAAATAATAATTTAAAAAATACAATTTCATTTGAAAATACAAATTGTAATCTTTTAGAATTATATTTAGATGAAAATAAAATTAAAAAAATTATAAATTTACAAAAATTAAAACAATTAAAGAAATTTACAATTTCAGAAAATGAATTAGAAGAAATAGATGAAGAATTAAATGATGAAAATAATTTACAAGTAATTTATTTACATAAAAATAAAATAAATAAATTATCTGATAATATATTTAAATTTTTTAATAAATTAAAAATAATTACATTACAAGATAATCAATTAAATGATATTTCAAATATTGATTTTACAAATTGTAAAGAATTAGAAGAATTATCATTAAATAATAATCAATTAAATTTATTTATTAATAATAGTTTATTTAATAATTGTTTAAAACTTAAAACTTTATATTTACAAAATAATAAAATAAATAAATTAGATGATTTAATTGGTAATTTAATTAATTTAGAAGAAATTGATTTATTTGAAAATCAATTAAAAACAATTCCTAAATCAATTGGTAATTGTTTAAAATTAAAAAGATTTTGTTTAGATAATAATTTATTAGAAGAATTACCTGTTGAAATAATTAATTTAACAAATTTATATCAATTTACATTTAGAGGTAATGATAATCTTAAAATATCACCTTATTTAGCAATGATGCATACAGGAATGTAATTAAATTATTTGTTTTAATTTTTCAATCTTTTCTTTCATACTTTCTTTAGCAAATACTCTTTTTGGAATTTCCTTTTCACAAATAAAAACCCATTGTCCCATTTGAACATTCATTTCTTTTGAAGCAGAATTTAAATTATTTCCTGTAAAATGTTTTCTAATTATTAAATCATTTGACATATTGAAATCTGACACCCATGTATTATTATCAATTCCTACATAAGGGAATGAAGCATGTACAATTTCAAATGTATTAAATTCTTCTTTTCTATTTAAATTAAATTTAAAATTATTTAATTTACTTTCTTTTGAAATTAAAATCTTATAATTTTGATAAGGATAAATATGTAATTTCTTAAACTCAAAATCTGTGATATCTAAAATAACTTCACCATATAATGTCACTTCATCTACTTGTACCCATGCACCTTTCAATGTTTCATTATTTTGTATAAATTCAACTTTACTAACTTTTTTTAAAACATTAGGATGGAAATGTTCTGTATCAATATCTAATAAGGTAATATCATTTTCTAATAATATTTTATTATTATCTATCCATTCAAATAATCCATAAAAACATAATTGTATTTCTTCTTTATAAACAGCACAATGTCCTTCTCTGTCAACTAACCAACAGGCAGGAACAATAATATCTTCTAATTTCTTTTTTTCTTCTTTCACTAATTCAATATATATATATTTACAACAGATATTTCTGAATTATTACAAAGAAAGATTTGTGGAATATGTGGTGTATGTAAAAATTGAATTGGATTGTCAATTGGATCTTTTTGAACGTATAGTGCCGCTCCAGTTGCAATTATTCCAGTAAATAAATTACGATTTGATCTTTCATTTAAAAAAGTGACAATTGCTCCACCCATTGATTCTGCCTCTAGTAAAATATATTTAATTAAAGTATTACTTAAATATTTATTTACAATATAATTTCTTAAATTTATTATATCTTCTACTGCATCTTTTAAAATATATCCTTCTCTACGATAACTTAAAGAAGCTAATATAAATCCTTTTCTATTTAAGGTAGCATATGGTTCAGAATAATAATCAAATGTTGTGGTTAATGGAATGCCAATTGGACGATATCCGTGACACCAAATATAAATACTATTTGGTTTTTGTAGTGTTGGGATGATCAATTTATATTTTGAATTTAAAATTTCACCCTCCTCTATAAAATAATCTGTCATTTTTTTTTGTTATGAAAATGTGAACTGTTTGGCGAGTTTACAATTCTAAAAGTTAGTCAATTGAGTTCCTTGTGATTTTACTGGAGGGAACTTGACGTTTTTTCATTTAAATCGTTTAATATTTTAATTGTTATTAAATTATTGTATTTCTTTTTAGTGTTTAAATAACTAACAATTGTTGCGTCTCAACAACATTAGCTTCAAACAATTTACTCCCTTCTGAATTGCTAAAAAACAAGACCTCCTTCAACATTGAAAAAAAATCAGTTCAACAAAATATTTTAATTTGCAGCCTAAAAAAAATGGTACAAAAGACAAAGAAGAATGAAGGACGTTTAGATAAATATTATCATATGGCTAAAGAGCAAGGGTATCGTTCCCGTGCTGCATTCAAATTAATGCAATTGAATAAAAAATATGAATTTTTATCTACGGCTAGGTGTTTACTAGATCTTTGCGCAGCACCGGGAGGTTGGTTACAAGTTGCCAAGAAATTTATGCCTGTAAATTCCACATTAATTGGAGTAGATATTTGCCCAATTAAATCTATACCTAATGTTACAACTATTGAAGGAGATATTACTCATCAAAAAACTATGCTTCGAGTTAAAAATCAATTGAGAGGTCAAAAGTGCGATGTAGTTTTACACGATGGTGCTCCTAACATGGGTACTTCTTGGTTAAAAGATTCATTCACACAAAGTGAACTATGTTTGTACGCTTTGAAAATGGCTACAGAATTTTTAAAACCTGAAGGAATTTTTATTACAAAAGTTTTTCGTTCTAAAGATTATACTTCTTTATTATGGGTATTAAATCAATTCTTTACTAAAGTTGAAGCAACAAAACCAAAAGCATCAAGAGATGCATCTGCAGAAATATTCGTTTGTTGTTTCGGATATAAAGCACCATCACAAATTGATCCAAATTTATTTAATGCATCTGTTGTGTTTGAAGAAGTTGATACTCAAAAAAAGAAATTATCTTTATCTTTTAAAGATTTAATTAAAGCAGCTAGAAATCCAAATAGAGAAGGTTATGAAGATGGTGCAACTGTTTTATTTAAGAAATGTTCTGTTGCTGAATTTATTGATACTGAACAACCAATTAAAATTTTAGCAGATTACAATGAATTAGAATTTGATGAAGCCTCTACTTTATATTTAAATCAACCTGAAACTAATAAACAAATAGTTGAGGCATGTGAAGATATAAAGATTTTAGGTAAACAAGATTTTAGAATGTTATTGAAATGGAGAAAGAGAATGCAAGAAGTTAAAGAAGAACATGATGCTCAACAAATGGGTGTTGATGAAGAACTTTCTGATGCTGAAGAAGAAAAAGTAACTGAACAACAAGAAGGAAATGATTTTAATAAATTATTAACTGTTGACGATATGGATATTCCATCAGATGAAGAAGAATTATCAGCTGAAGTTAAAGAAATGAGAGATAAACAAAAGAAATTATTAAAGAAGAAAGAATCTAAAATTAGAGAAAAGAAAAAGAAATTAGCACTTAAAGCCGCAGCTGAAAGAGATGAAGATATGATAGATACTCTTGGTGATAATCAAGTATTTAGTATTAAAGATATTAAATCTAAATCAATGTTGAGTGATGTGTTGGATCCAACAAAGGCTAGCGAAGCATATGAATCATATATGCAAGAGAGATTACAAGAAGAAGAGGATGAAGAAGCAGAAGAAGCAGCATTAAAGAATGTTAAATTAACTGAAGAAGAAGAGGAGGAATTATTAGAAGCTGAGCTTGATTTATTATATCAACAACTTATGGAAAAGAAAAAGAAGAGATATAAGCAAACTATTTTACAACTTAGAAATGATAAAGATGCAGAAAAGAATACTTTATATGAATCTATTAAATATGAAGATGAAAAATATGGTGAAAGTAAGAATCCTTTATTAATTGAACATAAAGATTTGAGTAGTAATTCAACGAAAGCAAATCAATTCTTTAATCAAAATATATTTAAAGTTTTGAGAGAAGAAGAAACAGGAAATAGTGACAATGAAGATGAAAATTCTTCAAGAACAAAGAGACGTTTAATTAATATTGATCAATTAACAGAAGAAGATTTAGAATCATCTGACGATGAATCAGGAGCTGAAGAAGATGATGACGATGAAGAAGCAATTAAAGAAATGAAGAATAAGGTTGGTGAAACTAAACCAACAATAGATAATGGTGGTTTTGAAGAAATTCCAAAAGAAATGAATGATCCAGAAGTAAGAGCTACAACTTTAGCTATTGCAAAGAGATTATTGAATAAGAAAGAAAGAAGAGATTATATTGATGATTCATTCAATAGATTTGCATTTGGAGCTGAAGAAGAAGCACCTCAATGGTTACAAGATGAAGAAACTGAACATTATGTAAGACAAGCACCTGTCACCAAGGAAGAAGTAGAAGAAATGAAGAAGAAATTCCAAGAAATTGATAACAGACCAATTAAGGCTGTCTTAGAAGCTAAGATCAGAAGAAAGTTCAGAGCTCAAAAGAAATTAAAGCAAGTTAAAGAAAAGGCTGAACTTATTGCTACAAGTCAAGAATTAACGCCTCAAGAAAGAGCTAAGGAATTAATGAAACTTTATAAAGGAGCTAAGGTTAATGATAAAAAGAAAAAGATTTATGTTGTTGGTGGTAAACATAAAACAGGTAATACATCCAAGAATACAGTCCTAAAGTTTGTAGATAGTCGTTTGAAGAAAGATAGACGATCTGAAAAGAATGCAGACAAAAAGAGAAAAAGATAATTTATTGATGTACATTTTTATAAAACAATTATTTTACAACAAGTCACTGAGGTCTCTAAATTATAGACAGGTCCAATTCAAAGAAAAAAATGCATCTTATTGAACAAATTGGTAATAAAACTAAATTAAATTTTCATCACCCAATTAAATATTTTAAATCAGGAAAGAACTTCTTTTTAATTGTCAACCAATCTTGTGAATTATTTATTCATGTTTAGGTATGACATGATGTCTTGTCAATGGCATTTCTCTTTCACATAATAAACAACAACCATCTTCAACGTATTGACCATCGTCATCATCTTCACTATCTAGATCTATACCAAACTTTTTAGTATTACCTATTCTTATTTCTTGGAAACATTGTTGTAATTCTTCACATAAATCATTTGCATCATCTTCATTATCAGCGTAACTAAAATTAAGTAAATGTTCTGTTAAAACATTTTGAATTGAAGTTAACGATGTTTTTTGTTTTTCACCTTCCAAATGTGATAATTCTGAGAATGATTCTTTTGTTGAATTACAAATAGTTAATAATTCATCAATAATATAATTGACAATATCTTCATCTTCTAATAAAGGTGGTACAACTCTTATTAATGCTTTATGAATTAATTTTTGAATAAATTCATCTGAAAATTCTACAAATGCCTTAGGATTTATTGTTGTTGTTTCATTATCATTGTTATTGGATTTATCTTTTATCATTTTGTTTTTTTATTGTTTGTGTTTGTTAACCAATTATCTTCTTTTTAAATTGAATTTTACATAGTTCATTTCAAAGTGGAATTTGAGATCGAACTCGAAAAACTAGAAACTTCGTGTTTTGTTTCTCGGAATAAACTTAAGTAATCCAAATCGCTAAAGTAACAATTATTGTCTTGTGTATTTACCTTCACATGATGGCCAGCAAGTAGTAATGTATTTATAATAATATCATCATAAAAGTCATCTAACCCAATCATCCTAATCATCATCAACTAAAATAAATTAGAAAGAAAAAATGCTTTCTACTTCAACAACATCATCTGGTAGACGTCCCTCTTCCGGGAATGCCAGTTCCACTAACTTGACAAGAACTAGAAGTGCTTCTTATTCTCAATTATCATCTTCATCTAATATTATAACATCCTCTTCTTCTCCAATTACTCAATGTGGTGTTATTTCTGTAGGAGATAATAAAAACGCTAAAAACTGTATTCATGTAAATGTTGTCTTTCCAAAACCATTTTCTAAACAACCAATAGTTCATGGACAAACAATGGTTGATCCTCATGGATTTTCTTCATCTTCTTCTTCATCTACTTTAATTAAAGAAGTATCTAATACATTTTCTGTTACAATTTTATCAACAACTACAACTGGATTCTGTTGTATAATTAAAAGAGTTTGTAAATTACAACAGAAAGGATGGAATAATAATGTTAAATTACAATGGTTTGCAACATTACCTTCTTTCTGTTCTGGTAGAACTGTTGTTGGAATACCTTCATCACCAATTCATAATAATTCAAATAATAATAATTTATATTCTAATCAATCAATTGGATCTATATCTGAATCTATAATGGTATCAACAACTTCAACTGGATTACCAACTGGATTATCTACAAGTGTAGGTGTTGGAGGTACAATGTCATCTAATGCTAATAATAGTTCATTAGTTTATTTAATGTCTGTTACAATTAATTTACCACCAATTCCACCAAGTTGGAATATAAATAATAGCAACAATATTATGGTACAAAATAATAATAGATATTCAATACAATCACCTAATTTGTATAAATCTGCATTTAGTGGATCAGATAATCAACAACAAGCATATTCTAATTTTGAGATATCAGCACCTGAATCACCAACAGTATCAACTAGTTTAATGTATTCAATGAATAGTTCTACAACTAATTTAATATCACAACAACCACCAATTGTAATTGTTACACCACATGCATCAGATGGTAATTTAGAAGAAAGTTTTGTTGCATCAGTTAGAGAAATATATCCAAATAGATTTGTAGCAGTTGTTAGAAAAGTATCTAATGATAATTCTAAAACATGGTCACAACCAGTTAAATTAAATTGGACAGTATTTTATAATTCTAATCAAATACCTAGTCCATTTGGTAAAGATTGTATTATTAAAGCAGGAGTATTACCTATTGGACAAAATGTTACAACAGATGATGTAGTTGATAGAGAGATTAGATTTATTTCTTCAAATGATGAAAGTTATATGCCACGTGTAGTTATTTGTACTCCTAGATGTGATCCTCAAATACCTAATAATGATATTCATTTAATGTCACTTAAAACTATTTCACCTTATGGTTTCTCTATAAATGTTAGAAATATTGATAATAGAACATGGCATCAAAATTTATATATTAGTTATTTTGCTATTTATAAAAAGAAGATTAAGAATGAAAAGAATAATAATAATATTAAAATTATTAATAATAATTCTAAAAAATCTAAAAATAATAATTTAGTTGTATATAATACACAATTATTTATTAAGAATTGTACAAGTGGATTTGTTTTAGAAGCAAAACCTCATGAGAATTCAGTTATTGTAAATAGTGAAAAGACATTTTTATTATCTCAAGATCAAAGATTTATATTTAGAGAATCTGGATTTATTGAACTATCTTCTAATTCTAATTATGTTTTAGAAGTATTATCATTAGATGAAGATGCACCTATTGTAATTTCTGAAAAGAGAGATGAAAATAATGCAACTCAGAAATGGTTAGTTTTTCAACCTGTTTGTCCAATTTCAAGTGATAGTGTTTGTATTGCTAATGTTGGTAATTTAAATTTAGTTTTAGATTGTGATATTTTAGCACAAGGTGGTCAACCATTTGTTTCTAAATTGAATATGACATTAAACAATAATGAAAAAAAAGATGAGAGTATTGATGCTTCTTTAAAGATTAGAGATAAATCAAAAACTCAACAATGGAAATTTACTACAGTTACAGAAGAATAATTATTACATTGATGGAACTACTTCTCTAATTGCTATCTTAATTGTAGTTTTAACTTTACCATTAGAGCTCAATAAATCATGTGATTCTTGATGTAAACTCTTATCGCCTACAGTAAGTTGTAATTTTTGATCTAATAAAGTATCATCCATAGTAATAACATCATGTTCCTTAACTTTTAAATGAATTTCAACTTTTTGAACATTTTTAGTTTGAAAGAGTTGAGAATAAACTTGTAGAGGAGGTTCAAAAGTAACGTGTTGATGAGCTTTTAAAATTAAATCTCCCTTTTCTGGTGTTCTTCTTCCATTAACATTAAAATAAAATTCACCTTGTTTTAACAGATCACCAGATGTTTCAGTAGAAATACTGTGTGCATCTACTACTAGTAAGAATTGTTTTGCTGGGGCTGACATTTTTATTTGTTTTGTTTCTTCACACTTGTCTGTATTATCAATTTAAATTAGAACTTGTCTTGGGTTTAATTAAAGCGCAGTGCACCAAAAAGTTTTAAATTCTTTTTTACAATGATAAAGTTGAGATTTCCAATTCTCTCTTCATATCATCAGTTAAATATTGAGTTAAAAAGGTTGTAATTTCATTCTTTTCCAATTGATAACGTTCTTCATTCCAATTCAATTTATTTTTCATTAATTTTAATAACTTTTCATTTTCAACTAAAATTTTAAATGGATCATATTTATACATTTGACATCTTATAATAATATCCAATGCTTTACAACACATTTCATTTTCGATTAAATAATAAACTTCACTTTCAATATAAGGTAAATCTTCCCATATTTGATTTAATAATTTATAACTAATATTATCATTATTTTGAGAAACACCTCTTTTTAAAACATTTAAACAACAATCACCATAATTAAATTTTAAATAACGAATAATATCATCATGTAAAAATGGATATTTTGTTTTCATTGTTTGTGTTAAATAATGAACAAAATTTTGTGATCCAATAATTGGCTCATAAATAAATTCTTTTTGTTCTTTTTCTTTAAATAGTAAATTCAAAATAATTTGAGAAGAGTAATAATCTTTTGTTGTATCAATATATCCTAATATCATACCATTGTTATTATTATTATCTTTATTAAATAATGAAGATATATTTTTAAATATTTTTAATTGATTATCATTATATTTTACTTTAGATTGACTATAAATATTATTTGTTGTAAAATTAGCAATCTTTAAAATACCATTTAATTTATTTAAATGTTCACTTGGTAAAGAAAGTATTGAATAATTATAATGTGGTATAAAATTACCATAAGGAGTAATTATACAATAATTTGAAATAGATGGCAATGTAAATTGATATTCTTCTTTTAATAATTTATTATTATTAATATCATTATCTTCTAATTTATAAACTAAATGTTTAAATTTAACATTATATTCATTATTATTATTTAAATAGTCTTTAAAAATAATATGATTATTATTTATTTGTTTAATATCAATATAATTTAAAGAAATACTATTTTTAATTGAAGCATTAGTTAAAGCTAAACTTGTTATAAATCTATTTAAATTTAATATACCACTGTCATAATAAGTTAAACATCTATAAATATTTCTAATATCTTTAAATTCAATAAATAAATCATCTTTATTTGTATTCATTAAATTTGTTCTTTCCATAAATTTATTTCTTAAAATAGAAAAACTACCTTCACATTCATTTCTATTTTTTAAAATTAAATCTTCCATCCATAAATGTTTACCATAAATAAAGTATTCATAACTTAATAATTGTGTTAATTGTTTGTTATAATTAAATTTATTTTTATTTGTAAATATTTCAGTCATTCTAAATTCTCTCATTAAATGTGGAGCAATTTTAAATAATTGATTTCTCTTTTCAATTTTATCTTTTAATGAAGAATATAAAGTACTATAAGATTCACAAATATTATTATTTAAATTACAAAAAGAAATAGTTGGTGTTAAATGATTTGATTTTAAAAAAGAATTATTTGAATTTCCTTCTAAAACGTGATGAAAGAGGAAATTTGAATTTAAATGAAAAGTATCTTGATGTGAAATAAAATCATTTTTAGAAAGTAAACAAACAGAATATCCTCTTAATGATGCTTCATATGCTAAAGATGCACTTAATAATCCATCTCCTATAATACATATATCAAATATTTTATTTTCTTGTTCTTTTAATAAATTTAATTGTTCTTCTCTTGTTGGAATTTTCCAAAGCATTTCATCAGTACGAAATGGATAAGTAGTAAAATCTGCACTTGGTTCTGTAAATAATGAAAATGCATGAACTGGAGTTAATAAATGATTTTCTAATAAATTTTTAATTTTATCTTTAAAACCAATGATAGTGACTATAGTTGTCAATGAAGTTAAGCCATAAAGAAGAATGTTTTTTGATTTTTTATGATATCCCCATCGGAAAGTAGATGATAATTGTTTACTTCCTTTAATAAAGTTTTTAAACATTTTTTTTAATTACAAAATTAAGGAATTTATTACAATAAATAAATATAATTGTTGTTTATCTCCATCTTCCACCAGTTTCTTCATCCTTCTTTTCACCTCTTCCTCTTCCTCTACCACCACTACTGAACTTATTGGAGAATGCACCGCCACCACTACTGCTAGATGATGAGCTAGAAGTAAATGTACCTCTTCCCATTGGTTTCTTCTTTGAACCAAAGGCAGAGAATACATCTTCTTTGGTGGTTGTTTCTTCTTTCTTTGTTTCCTTACTGAAAGATGATGATGTAGTGTTATCTCTTAAATGTGGAGGAACGTAAGAAGTCTTGTTTGCGACAAATGGAGCAGGTTTGTCTTCTTTCTTTGCAGCAAATTTCTTTTCCATTTCTTCCTTGTTCTTTCTTTCCATTTCTTCTAATTTCTTACGTTGAATTTCTGCTTGTTCCTTTAACTTTCTATCTTGTTCTTCTCTTTCTTTCTTCTTTCTTTCCTTTTCTTCTTCTTCCTTCTTTTTAATTCTATCAATTTCTTCTTTAATTGCGTTACGTTTAGCTTCCCATTCAGCTTTCTGTTGTTGTTTTCTCTTTAATTGATCTTGTTTTGCAGCTTGATAAACTTCCATTCTCTTTTCTAAAATAACTTTATTTATGAAACTATTCTTATCTTCGAAATACTTTTCGTATTTAGTTCTCATCTCTTTGAATTTATTCATTTCCTTTTGTAGTTCAGTAGATTGTTTATTAACATGAATGTCAAAGGCTTCCTTATTTAATTGTTGTTGTTTCTTATTATAATCATCTAATAAAGGTATTTCTAATTCTCTTCTTGTTATTTCCAAGTAATCTAAACTCTTAGACTTTTCAGCTAATTTTCTTTCCTTGTCTCTCTTTTCCTTTTCAATTTCAGTTCTCTTTAAGTCAATAAGAGTATCAATATCTAATTCCAATAAATTGTTAATCTTCTTTTTAGATGATTGATTTGCAAGTTTAAGCATTTCTTGAACTTGTTTAGGATTACCATTAGTTAATTGGTGAATAATTTCTTTCTTCTTCTTTTCTTCTTCAATTAATTCCTCTCTTCTCTTCTTTTCTTCTTCTCTTTTCTTTGCTTCTAATTCTTGTTTCTTTTGTTCTTCTAATTCTTTTTGTCTTTCTAATTCCTTCTTCTTCTCTTCTGCCTTTTCAACTAATCTCTTTTGTTCTTGTTCATGCCATAATTTCTTCATTCTAATAAATTCATTTCTTAATGAGATTTCTTTAAGTTCTTCTGGAAGCTTCTTTTGAATTTCCATAATTAATTTCTTTCTTCTCTTTTCCTTTTCTTCTTTTCTTTCAGGATGAATTAATTCAACAACTTCATGTATTCTTTTACCTAATTCAGATAATTGTGAATGTATCTTTTTACTTTCAAATGGAGTTCTTGTTTTATTAAATTCTAAAACACCTCTTCCATGATCAATAACAATATGTAAATCACCTAATTCTACAGTTTCAACAATTATCTTTTCAATTTGTGGTAATGTTACAAAATCTGCTAATTTACTAACAGTTTCAATTTTAACTGTTTGATATACTTTAGATAATTTTTCTAATAAATTAACAACTGTTGTATATTTTAATGGTTCAAGATAATTCTTTAATTCTTCTCTACTTTCAATAAATTTAAATACAGGTTTCATTCTTTCACATACCTTCAATGGATTAAATTCAACTGTTAAAATGTTATATAAATCTTTTAATTCTGGATAAACTAATTTAGTTACTTGTTTACTTTCCAATTCAGATAATAATAATGATTTATTAGGTGGTGCACTTAATCCTAATAATGAGACCAATCTTCTTTCGTTTCTAACAGCATTAAAGTCTGTTGGTACTGTTTCGCTTTCATTTTCAGATGGTGGAATTGTTAAAGTTGAAAGTAATAAACGAGTTGCTGCTGCTTGTAAATCAGTATCTTCACCTGCAACTGTCTTTTGTAAATTAAAAGATTTATAATATGCATATGCATGAAGAATAAAATGTTTGGAATTCCAAAATATTTTTGTTAATTGATCATAATAACTTAATAACATCTCTGGAGGTATTGGTGTTTTAGATGCACTAATTAAATAATAAATATCTTCAACACTCTTAAATGCATCTTGCCATAATTCTAAATCGATTGCTACACTTAATTGGAAGAAACGAGCATCTAAATAATGATGAATACCTTGCGGTGAAGTTAAATCAATACTTTTAACATGAGTACGTAACATTTCAGATAATCTTTTAAATTCATTCTTTCTTTTATAAACTAAACAGAATTTAAATGCTCTTTGACAAGTATCCTATTATTTTAAATTAAATAAATAACAATTATTTAAAAATACTTACATGATAAATAGTTTCTAATTGTCCATCCTTCTTTAACAATTCTAAAACTTGTCTATAAGTCTCCCATAAGAATTTTAACCATGGAGTAACAATTTCACGATCAGTTCTATCTTTTATATCTTCTCCACTTACTTCACTTAATAAAATATTTTCAGGCATTTCACTTTCTAAATCTTTTTCTAAAGTTAAAGTTTTATTCTTTGATTTCTCTTTAGCTTTTTGAGCACGTTTTTCTGCTTGTTCTAAGTATAAACTAACTACATTTCCAAATGATTTAATTTCACTGGATTGACATAAACCTCTATATGAAGATAATGCATTCTTAAGTTCTTGTCCTTTACGGAGTTCTACAGAAACTTTTATGAATTTTTTCATTACTTCTTCATAAATTTCATGCCATGTTTTTATTTTACGATTAAAGTTAGATACTATAGAACTTAATTCTTGTATTGCTAATTGTAATTGTTCTGATTGTATTAATTCTATTAATTTAAACACCGAAAGAAAATTAGAAAAGAAAGGTTAATTTCTTCATTAAAAATTTTTAACTTGTACTTACCATTTGCACGCTTCAATACACTTTCAGCCTTTGTTTGTTGATATTGGGACATTTTTTAAAGCAAAAAAAAATATTATTTTAAAAAAATTAAATGAATTTTATCTTGAAGTTGAAAAAAGAGCTATTTATAATAAGGCACAAAACTAGTAACGAATGCTTCATCTTAAATTGCCTTCCATCCCGATAGTAATTTTCTAATTGATATTTAAACGTTATTTGTGGATTGCTAGTTTCTAATTTCAACCACCAAGTTTTCCTCTAATTATCAGGGATTCAATTATTCATCTACTTTATCACAGTTTTACACTAAAAGCTATCGATACACTCTTTTACAGTTACTTTTTACAAATGGCTTCGTGTCTTTGAATTCTATCTGGACTGAATTTTCTTCCACAACATTTACATGCAATTCTTTCATCTTTTTCTGATGGGTTTGACTCTTGTGACTCTATGTTTTGAGTATTACTAGAAGTAGTTATTTTCCTATCATTATAATTAGATTCAATAGCATTGCCACCAGAGTTTGAAGAACCTATTGTATTTTTACTTGATGGGATTTTCGAGTTATTAGACATATATTGCTTATTTTCAGCTTGCTTTTCACATCCCCTCAAGTGAACTATTAAGCTTTCTGGACTAAATCTTCTTCCACAATATTTACAACTAACCCTAGAACTTTGCTCATAAATTCTGTAAGCTTCATTATTGTAATCTTCTAATCTTTGTAGAAAATCTTCAGCATCTTTATCTACTGGTATTGTTAAAGTTGGAGGACTTGGAGCTTTAGTTCTCATTTCCTTTGGTAGTTCAAGTTGAGAAGCTTTTCTCTTGTCAATACATTGAGGAATATGTATATACAATGATTCTACAGTTAAATATTCTCTTCCACATAGATGACAGTAAATACCTAATGGCTTTCCATTAAGACTTCTGGTAACCATAGACTTTTTAGGTGATTTTTTGTATTGTGGAGATGAGTCTCTCTTTGGCAGAAATTTTTGAACATCCTGTTGGTTTGCAGTACCGTTGGAAAACATTTCATTACTTGCCCTTAAGGAAGGAGATTTGGTAATACTTTTTCTTGTTGTAGAGTTGTTATTATTATTTGAAGATGTATTTTGTTTTTGAATATCAAATGTTCTATTGCTTGTACTAGGTCGTTCTTCATTTAAAGATATTTGTATCTTTGGTTTTTCTTTAATGAGTTTTGTGGTACTACAGTTATGTAGAAGTAGATCATCTGCAGTGAAAAGGGTTAAACAATCGGGGCAAGGATTAAGGGACTCTTGTATAAAGATACATTTTGCCATTAGATTGTATTTAGTGAATTGTTGGGTATCTTTAATACTTTCTGGAAGCATTAGAGAAGGAGGACCTCTTGGAGGGTAAACTCTCTGCAAGTGAGAAGGTAATTTCTTTTGTTTATTATTCCATTCACTTGAACAGACTAGAAGATGAGAAGAAAGATTTTCTAAGGTAAAATTTTCTCCACAAATATGACAAACTAAATGATTCATTTTTTTAATTTGCTATAGTTATCTTAGTAAGCAAGATCAAATGTTACAATAGAAGAAACAGTTAATTGGCTCCTTATAAAGTTAATTGTTTAAAGTGACTAAAATGTATTTAAATAAAAAAAATGAAATTTTTAAATGATTAAAATAAACAAAATAATGAAATAATTAAAAAATAATTTAAATAATATTAATAAAAATAATTGTATAAATTACATAAAATATTAATATAAATAATATAAATTTTACTAAAAAAATCAAATAAAAAAAATAATACAAAATTAACAATTTTAAAAATTTTATTAAATATAACCTTAAAATGATTTTTTTTATAAACAGTTAATTTTTAACAGTTTATTATTGATTTTTATTTAAAAAGTTTTATTATATTTAGTTTATTAACTTAATAATTAAAAATTACATTTTAAAATAATTTTTATAAAAATTTATGTCATTTTAAAAAAAAAGATAATTTTTTTAAATTAAAATTTTTATTTAATATGAAAACTTATTTTTATGTATAATTATTATTTTATTTATATAAAAACTTCAATTAGTATATTTAATTTTTTTTATATATTTTAAAAAATATTTTTTATAAATATTATATATACTATAATAATTTTAATATAAAATTTATAATACTTATTTTTTATTAAATAAAATTAAAAAATTTATTTTTTATAAATAAATTTTTTGAAACTAAATTAAAGAAAAATAAAATAAAATTAAAAAAATAAAAAATTTATTATAATTTCGAAAACAATATTACTATAACATTCAATAAATTCTTTTAAAGTATTATAATTTTGAAATTTAAATTAAATTTTTAAAAATTATAAATATATTAAATTTAATTATTAGTTTGTTTTTTATTATTTATTTTTAGATTTCATTTTATATAAATTAAAAAAACTAATAAAATTTCATTTTATAACATGTAATAACAGATAGTAAATAAAAATAAAAAATATAATTTTTTTATTTTTAATTCTATAAATTTGTAGATTTTTTAATAAAAAATAAGTAAATATATTTTTTAATAAATTATTTATTTATTATAATAAATTAAACCTATTTTATTATTTTATTATCATTACAATAAATTAATATTTTATATTAAATTTTAGTTTTAATAATATTAAAGTTATATAATTTTAAAAAAATAACAATTATAAAAATTTAAAAAGTTTTTATAAAAAATGTATATATTTTTTTTAAATTTTAATATTATAGATTTATTAATATTTTTATAATAAAAAATTTATTTTATTAAATTAAACAAATTTTAAAAACTAATATTTTTATATTTATTTTAAAAGCTTTTATAATTCATATATATATTTTTTATTAAACTTAAATTAATATTAAATACTTAAAAAATCTTTAAAGTACTTGTAATTATTATTA